>JZLH01S0310977.1:201706-222535 GCA_001188425.1 Eucidaris tribuloides
AGTACACAGGTGAATATTTAGTAGAATGTATTTTCTCTTTATGGTTTTATTTTCGCCAATTTTTGTACTGAACAACTACAAATATTTTCACTTCCTCACACTCTTGTACAAAGTGAATGAAGATGCAAGAAAGTGCGGAAATAGCCTCTCGTGAATTCCCTGTCTTGAAGCAAAATTGTGAAAATATCTGTGCACAAAATATTTGGTGTACACAATACCATTTGATGCGTCTTTAGTTTTCAGTAGATATGTAACACATTTTGTTTGATATACTTCCTCTCCTCTCTACAGTTTCTATTCTGCCTGTGTGGTGTTAGGTCTGCAGTATCTACATGAAAACAAGATAGTATACAGGTAAGTAACGTGGGCTATTCAGAGCTGCCAAGTAGTACTGATTTTCGTAATTTCTGCAGAAAAGGGCAAAGAATAATGAAGGTTTCGTGAAAAATACTGATTTTATCATATCGGTTTTGTGTAATTCTACTGCATTTATGATAAAAGTACTGATTTTGACTCAAAATACGGCAAAATTATTGATTTTTAGCTATGAAATTACTGAAAGGAATTAATGGAAGTTGGCAGCTCTGGCCATTTTGATGATTACCATATCAAGAACATCAGCTAAATTTATGTAAGCCATGAGACTATCCTTTTCTCAGTGTTTTCGGCCCGTGGGACACTTTCCAGACAATACCAGGATAAATTGGTTGATGTTATTTCTCAGATAAATTTCCCGGTCAAATAAGTATATACCCTTTTTGTTAGGTTTTGTACCATGGGAGTAATTATTGAACCTTACATTCAGATCTGTATTTGTGCAGGTTTTTTCAGCTGGTAAAATGTCAAAAGATAGAAATCACAGATTGAGCACAGACATGGAGACATAAACTCACTCTTGATGTGTATGTTCTCAGGGTAACAGTTTGTTGTCTAACTACTGTATAAATTTGTTGGTCAGTCATCTAAGTCATGTAGACACCTAAAAAAAAAAGGAATTGAAGTGTCCCACTAACAGTTAATGATGAAGATACATATAAAATGTTACTTTATTGCAAAATGAAGTTCAGCATGTTCTGCAAATGTATGTAGCCTGTGAAACCTTTCTGCAAAATGTAATAATCTGTTGTACAATTTATCTGCTGAACACAATTTTTGAAACCCATGGTTAATTAAAATCAACAAAGAGCATTTTTTCCTCAATGTTCTGTTCATTCAGTCAATTTAAAGATACTGGTTAACAATGACCCTAGTTTAAAAAATGTGAGCTACATAATCCTCCATGCTTTAAGTGTCTAAAAATGAAGCTCTGGAAAAATTATATGTCAGAATGATTATTTAGTACTTTAACCCTAAAAAGGCTGGGGGCGGAATCAGCCCCCCCCCCCAAGATATAGCATAGCCAAAAAAGCCCAGCCTAATTAGGGTTAAAAACGTGAAAATCTACAAGTACTCATGTTGAATGGATTCCCCTTGCCCATTTCCTCCCATAGACCACTGTGTGTAAATCTAGGTTATATTAATTGGGCTATATTATACCCCACTACAGTAATAATTCAAGGGTGATGTTTATTCATGCATATCTTGCCAGTGGCAGCATAACTTTCCAAACTTCTGTATTCCAGGATGTTTATTTAAGCACTACATAGCTCAGATTTCAAAGTTTGACAATTGTTTCGATTGAAGCGCCACAATGTTAACTTATGTCTTTAAACTTCATTCTCTCAAAATTTGATAATTTTCATCACCAGGGATCTCAAGTTAGACAACCTCCTCCTAGATCAAGACGGCTTCCTGAAGATCGCCGACTTTGGTCTGTGCAAGGAAGGGATGGGCTACGGGGACAAGACCAGTACGTTCTGCGGCACCCCCGAGTTCCTGGCCCCTGAGGTGCTGACGGAACCCGCCTACACCAGGGCCGTGGACTGGTGGGGTCTGGGGGTCCTGATCTTTGAGATGCTGGTTGGTGAGGTAGGTAGAACAATTCTGGTCATCATCATCATCATCATCATCATCATCATCATTATCAGGCATTATTCCATCATTGTTGGATGAAGCCCTCCTCAATCAGTTTCCATTCACTCTTGTTTGCTGTCATTCTATTCCACCGTGTTGTGTTTCTGTATGTTATTATTTCATCTCTCCATCTCTTTTGTTGACCTCTTCTTCTCTTTCCATTCTTGGTTGCCATTCTGTATTAGTTTCATAGTCCATCTGTTGTCTTGTGTTCTAGATACGTGCTCTGCCAATCTCCATTTCATTGCTTTAATTGTTTCTCTGATATCTTTGACTTTTGTTTTCTATCGTATGTTGGTGTGTTTCACTTTATCACGTGATGTCAGATTGAACACTCTTCTACAAAGTGTAGTTTTATTACACATGAAAATCATATCTTTAAAAGAATGTATGTGTGTGTCTAAGATATAAAATGACTGGAGATGGCAGAATTCAACTGGAAGGAAATGCTTGTAATTTGTGAATTGTCACCCCCTCTTTACAAATAAATAAATAATTAAAGGAACACCCTGTAGGTGAGATGGTCTAATTCTTCCTCAAATAGACAAAATGTTCTAAATTTAAATTAATTTCATAAAAGTTTATTTGTTCATTTGGTGATACTGAGTTATAAGTATTATTTAGTTGGATTAGTTAGCCTAGTCTTGTTGAGTTACTAACTAGTTAACTTTTAGTTTGTTAGGTACTTAGTAAGTTATTTAATATTCCTTACAGTTTGCTGCATCATTTGGAAAAAGAGGGGTCAATTTCTCTCCCCCCCCCCCTTTTGACATTGTGAAATTTAGGTGCATCTAGCTTACAAGCTTGATCTGAATGTTCAATTTCTATCAAACTGAACATATTAATGGAATTATTTAGAGTGTGCAAATGATGTATATTTCCCTTTAATTAATTAACTATGAGTTTACTATAATTTATCCCAATTATTTTGCCTTTTTTAATTTCCAGTCACCATTCCCCGGTGATGATGAAGAGGAAGTATTTGACAGTATTGTGAACGATGAGGTTCGTTACCCACGATTCCTGTCCACAGAGGCTATAGCCATCATGAGGAGGGTGAGTAGATTTACTGCTAGATCATATTGTGGATATTATGAATGAACATGAAAGCATTTGCTGTCACCATTTTTGATAACCCTTGCAGTAACTGTAGCCTTTTCTTATCAAAGTAATAGTCACTGCAGTAAATGTCAGATGGACATTGTGATTTTCACCAAAATCAAACAATATGACATATACCACATACAACGTAGTCTGTGATGTATGTTTCTTGATCATTTTATTATTGTTCTTCCATCTTTACATGGATACCACCAATGAGACTTCTTGTAAAGACATTATCTTCTATAATTCTCACATTTTCTAAGAAAACAATTTACCACATTGTCAGCCAGAAATGTTCAAACACAAACATTGAAATTGATGAGATACATGGAGCACAAAAGCATCGACCATATATATTCTTTAGGGGTGAGGTGGAAATGGGATATTTCATACACAGGAATACTTGCCCCTCCCCCAAGTAGAAATGATGTCTTGTTTCTCCTCCCCCTATTAAAAATGATGTCTTTTTTCTCCTCCCGTCTACAGTTACTGAGGAGAAACCCCCAAAGACGACTAGGATCAAGTCAGCGAGATGCAGAAGATATCAAGATGCAAGCATTTTTCAGGGTGAGTTTTACAGCCTTTTTGACCTACAATTTCTGTTTCCAGAGTTGAAAATCTGCTCACATTCACAAAATGTTTCTCTTAAAATGTAATTAAGTTTGCTTATTTTGATTGAAAGCAGGTGTAAGTAAAAGCTCTGCAGTCTTTCTGCTATGCAATATTGAGTTCATTCATCATCAAAATATTTTTGATAATCTGTTTAATTGTACTCTTTCTCTTTCTCACCTCTTTGTAGACTATGAACTGGGATGATTTGCTGATGAGAAGAGTCACGCCACCATTTGTACCCACCATCGTAAGTCTCGTAAAATATGAATTATCAACCCAAAATGTGCCCCATCCCCAGGCCCCAGTGCCACTGTGCGTATCCCCATTGTGCCAGCCCCTAATCCTCCCTGTGTCAGGTTTATTTGGAGACTGTACAATTAAAAAGAAAAGGCTATTTGCATGAAAACATGACATTGGCAATGCATCAAAGGCGTGATAACTGTATAATGGCAATGCAACTCATGCGTGTAAACATGCACTTGGCAATTAAGGAGTTAAAGGTAGTATCACACATTCACACGCCATTGAGAGTGGAGGTGGGGGGGGGGCGTCTTCAAATGAAGAGAGAGACCTGCTTTTGAAAGAACAAAAGGGCAGGTCTAAGTGAATAACCATCTGTGACCGTTTTGATAAAAAGATCTGAATCTTGTGCGCAAAGCAATTCTAACATTGCTCATTTGCAATGTTTGTAATTTGATAACTTAAGGCTTAATTATTACAAATATGGTATCAAATGAAAGAGCAATAAATTATCTTTGCAATGACATATTGCAATAAACATAGTTATTTATATTATATATTCCTGGTGGAAGATGGGTTCCGCTTTTTGCTAAACACTCTTTATAAAAGAATTGACCCTCTCCAGTGAATGAACTTCTACCCTCAGTAATATTTTTTTTTCAAAATAGTATTGCATAAGATATTCATACATTTCTTTTTTTAATGATTGTGATTACATTTCTCATAATTTCTCTCAATTCTTGCAGCACAACCCAGAAGATGTCAGCAACTTTGACGAGGAGTTCACGTCAGAACAAGCCATCCTAACTCCGGCCAAAGACCCCCGTGCCCTGTCAGAAGACGAGCAGAGTTTCTTCGCCGATTTCAATTACATCGCAGACTGGTGCTAGTAGTGAAAACAACATCGGAACTTGTTCCGCTGTGGAAAACGCATCGCTTGTAATCAAAGCATCGGACTTATTAATATGTGTGTGTGTGATAGATGGAAAGCTCACAAAGTAACTTCCATCAGTTCTGAAAAGATTTCCTCCAACTGGTGCTAATATTACAAGACATCCTCAAAGCATCGTCACGTTGTTACGGATGTGCAAATTTGATTTTGCATAGTTTGTACAATTTCGCATATTTGGAGGAGGAACATGCGTCCATTACGACATGATGTAACGTTACCCGGATGATACTGTATACACCATATATTTTGCGTATATGATAATTCACGAATTGGTTTCAGAACCGGAAATTCGCGATTTATTGTACATGTTCATTCACTGTATATAGGTGTATCAGGAAGTACAAATTTTCACCAATGTTTAGTCGCAAAATTCGCGAAAACAAAACCACCGCGAAATATGCAGCGTATACAGTTGTTTTTCCATTCAAAGTGCGTGTTTGGGGCTTCTTGTGTATGCTACCATGTAGTCACAGTTTTCACAAAGATGAGCCGTTTTACAATTCGGTAAATTCTCAAGAGAGCCATGCAGTACCAGAGAATGAAGACAGATTTTGCAGTGTTTATACATCGCCATAGAAGCAGCAGTATTGCATCCGAGGCCAGCCTTGGGGCCAATTTCTAGTGGCCTTGGTCTCGGTCTTGGTCCGAGTCACCTGTACAAACCCTATGGAAAGGTTGTGTTTTGGGGTGGCCTCGGTATTGGTCCGAGTCACCTGTACAAACCCTATGGAAAGGTTGTGTTTTGGAGCGTCCTCAGTCTCAAAACTGTGGTTTCGGATACAAGCAGTAATACAATAACTTTTGTGTCCTCAAAACATAGGGCCTTTATCGATATCTGGGATGTCCATATTCAGGAATTACCAAAGTGTTGCAGATGTGCTTGATATGGATACAGCTATTAGCCGTCCAATGGCGCAAAAACCCTCGTTCTTGAGTGAGGAATTATTCAAATTGCTGTGGATAGCTGCTTCCTGGGTTAAGGGCTACATGAATGTACTATATTTCAAAGTCTTGTTTGTGCTTGATTTTTGAACAGCCCAACACCATGAAACACCATGTTGGTGGAAAACATGACATGAGACACCCGAAATATTGTTTATCATTGGAATTGCTACTTTGGAAACATTCTAAAAAGTCTCATTTCCACTGACTTTTAGTGGTTGAATTAATATCAATATCTAATATACTTAATTTGCCAAAAGTGGAAATAAAAAGGACAGGTGCACTTAAAGGCAGTGGATCTCATTTGCAAACATCCTCGCAGACCAGGAAAAGATAATCCATGCCCTTAGGCTATTGATGAAGGGCATGTTTGTGAAATCTGGGGGGCAGTTATTACCTAGAATTTGAAAAATGCGAAAGAGAAACAATAGTTGTTTAGTGTACGTTCTATGGTAGGAATTTTTTTCTCCCGAGGAAAAAAGTCAAATCAGAGTCTAACGGTCACTATAATTCCACTAAAACTGAGTTTCTAGCTCCGATATTTTGCTAAAGGTTCCCAGATGGCATGTTCTTCTCAATTCCATTGTATTTACACAATGTTATTTTTTAGGCATGCTAAAGAGATCCCCTGCCTTTTATCATAAGTTTAAAATTTCTATTAATTTTATTCACTTGGTATTTATGAAGAATTGTATCAGATTTCTGATCAGAAAGCTTATTACTATTCTTAGAATGTGCATATGTAGTAAGAACACACCATTTGGGGAAATATATTGATATTCATGACACTTCATGCATATTCATATGCCACAGTTACAGCAAATTTGCAATTGCATAATTTCTGAAGAATGGCATGAAGAATCACTGGTGACACTTTTTGAACATTTAATGATATTGTCCCCCACCCACCTTCTCCCCCCCCCCCAAAAAAAAAGGCAATGGGTTTTGTCGTTGATAAAGAAAAGGGTGTTATTTTATTCTAACAAAGCATTCATTACTGAATTAATATTCATTATCCTGTGGTTGCTTTTGCCATGTGGTGCTAGAAGTAGAGAGATTGGTGCTTAAACTGACCTCAGCTCGATTCATGAATATTTATATTTTCATGCATATTAGTGATGAATATTCATGATTGTGTATCGGCATAGCATGTAACATTATCACTTACACCATGAATGCTCTTGTTAGAAATACTACTAATAACAAGAATTTTGTCATCTGCAGCATTCAAAAGTTTCACCTTTTTTTCCAATTTGGCCTAGATTATTGATTACATATCTTTTACTTTTGGAAAATGGAATTAGCAATATCTATCATAATTTCCACAGATAGCAGTGGCATGCATTTCTCATCTGTTTCAATTTTATATAAAATACATCAGGCAACTTAAAGAGCATTTGAAATGTAAGAAAGCTCATATTGGAAAGCACAGAGCAAATTGGAACTGTCAAAAATATTAGAGATGGGCTATAATTTAGCTTATGCAAGGGGGATGTTTGCAAAGTTAGCTTATCTCGATATTCTTGATTTAGTCCATGTATCAGACATCCAGGAGTTCAGGTTTTGGGTTTTTTTTTTATTTTTTTTTGCTTAGAAACCATAATTGCGCTGAACTGTTGCAGTATTTATTTACATTGTAAGTCAGTGATCCTTATTATGTGTTTGAAAAAGTCATATACCATTCTACCTAAAAGTCAGGCAGTGACATACCTTTTCCATCAATTGATAGAATAAAAGTGTCACACTTCTAACTTATCGCTTGTGTCATGGAGGGTCTCACAAATGGCCTGAACTATGAGGTTGAGGGATAAAAAAGTGGTCATTTAAGCTGAATGTGAAGTCCCTCAAATTGTAGGTGTATGTCTATTTCTATGCAGATGTACTGGACTTGTAAAATAGCAAGAATTTTTTTTTTTCACATTTAACTCTCAAGGTGTTGATTTTTTTTTAACAATGCCACATTGAGTAACTTTTGGAGTCCAGCATCAGCTTCAAACATCTATAACCTGCTGTGCATACATGTAGGAGAAGAGTGTTGTGTTCTAAAGTTGAAGATAAAAGTAATCTATATGCTATATATTTCACGTGCATATATTTTGGCGATTTTACTTCAAGATGGGGAATTCGCAAGAGATTATTTTCGCGATTTTAATGTATTTGCATTCACTTTCTACAAAAATATAAGGAGGTGAAATATTTCGTGTTAAGTTGCGAAATTCGTGAAAATAAAACCACCGCAAAATATTCAGTGTGTATAGTATACTCTGTCCAACAATTTTATTATTCTAATATTGTAATATTGTTGAGATTACTGAAATTAGAACAAATTTTGTGCAGTACAGGCGACTCCCGTTATAACAAAGTCCTCCGGACCGGCATTTTTCTTTCGTTGTATCGAAATTTCGTTATAACCAAACAGAAGAGTATATAAAGATATAGAGAAAATGATTTGGAGACCTGAATTTCTACCTCGTTGTTACAGGAATTTCGCTATAACCGTGTTCGTTATAATGGGAGTGGACTGTAATATACGTTTCCAATAAAAGATACCCTCAAATACATGCAAAATATGCCTGTTTTTCCCATTTCACAATAAAAATATCTGTGATAAAATCTCAAATTTGTTGTAAAATATCCAATAAAACCGAGCAGAGTTATGAGAGATTTAGAAAGGCCTATTCCTCTGCTATTTAAAAGCTTGATAGCAAATTAATTAGTGTTGTGATTTGATTTTGACAGCTTCGATTTAAAGGTTATGATTTGTCGTTCAAAATTATGCCAGTTACACATTGAGAGTAAAACATGATGTAAGGAACCTACTTTACATTAAGTAGTTGTGATGTGATCAATTTGCAAATAATGTTGATGGCCATATTTTCATTCTTTGGTTGCTGGATGGAGAAAAAATAAATTCATTAAGTGAAACTTGTAAAAATGTGAATTAAATGATTGTAAACTTCATGTTACCCATCAAGACTCCATGAGAAAGTTTTGCCAGATGGGTGTAAAAGTGTGTTACTAGATTAATCAATCTCTGTTTCCCTCCAAAATCATGGCAGTACTTTTTTTCCCACTCGGTATTTATTATTATTATATCATTAATGTTGCCCGCTTGTTTAGTTTTAGATTTGCAGTCCCACTTTTGACATGAATAATTGCACGTTTCATACACGTTGACGTGCAGAAGTCAGTTTTGATCAGAAGTTTGTCAATCTGAGGTAACCTGCAACTTGTGGGTATTTTAGTTTTCTTAGTTTTTAAAATCAGCTGAGATATCGGTAGTTGTTGCTCGCTAGAATAAAATGGTTAATAACAAGATTAGAAAGGTCAATGTAATCCAATTCAAAATGAAGTGTGTATACTTAAAAGAGTATTTATAAAGCTTGCAAATATGTATATTGAAGCGCTGAAAAATGTTTTCTGTACATATTATGGTATCTACATGCACACGCTCGTTTGCGGGGAAAATATTATTTTGTTAGCTGTAGAATTGAATGTAAGAGAATATGTTTGAAGGTCCACACTTCCATTGCTTTGTACAGTTCCCCCTTTTCTCCCAATTATTTTATGACATCGCCGGAATCTCAGTACCTAATATTCACCGACTGCCTTCGACGTACGTACATATGGTATTTATTTCTACACTGTATTCTGCCAATACTGGAAAATAATGTGGTAACCAATGTAAATGAGTGATAGGTGAATAAGAATAGACAAGAGAACGGTACAAATTGAGATACTTGGTTTAAAAAAAGATGATAATTTGAACTGAAACACCAAATCATTGTAAATATATTATACATAGCAGCAGTATTGGGATTTGTACCCCTTCGAAAGTTGAATGTAGTCTGCAACATGTTTCCAAGTTGTTCTGTGTGCAGGCATATTGTTTCCCTTGATCATCATGATATGTTAATATTCAGGGCAGATTTGTTAATATTGCATTTTTATTCAATATACTGTTATGGGTGTTGAATGTGTGTCTTCCAGTTTGTACTGTAAAAAAAATTAACTTATTGACAGTTTTCTTTTTCAAAGAAAAATGCAAAGGTTTACAATCTTGCAGATACTTTTTTGTTTAAATTTGTAGTGATTGTACTCCATCAATGAATGTGTTTACAACTACTGTTATGCGTCAATATTGCGTCTAAGAGTACAAAGAATTTTCTTTTCAATCAAAATTATACAATTCGAAGAAAATGTTTTGATATTTGTTTTTTATAGAATTACATTTGCCAATACAAGCTGTGCTTAACATTTTTCAGCAGGCTGCATGAACAGAAAAAAGAAATTGATCATTTATTTCTTCTGCCGATTGCTTTATTTGAAAGATAGTTTGTATGTCTAGAGTTGATGCGTTTCTTAATCTCTACTTTTTGTTGTATGTGATTAAAAGATCACAAAGTGTGGAAGAATTTGGGAGTTGACAATTTTAATAAAACAATGTTCAGATGTATTTGTATTTGTATTCGTTTGATATGAAGGGAAATTACAAATTTTTATATCAAAGTTTCACACTGTTTCAGTATAATTTTATGCAAAAGTCACATTTGCTTTTCTTTTTGAATGTTAATGTGACAGCAGAATTAATGTCAATAACTTCTCATGTTTTGCTTAGTATGTGCTGCAAGATTGTTGATGACCAATAAATTGCTCATAGGTTAGGCTATCATGTCCATATAAATGTTATAAATGGACATAAAATAACTTTCTATAACAACAAAATTTGAGAATTGGATTTATATGCTAGGTTATTGAATTTTTTCAGAACTTTTGTTTTTGTTTATGTAATTCTTTTCCTTGTGACTATTCAGACACTAAGCATATTGATTACCTCAAAGACAGTCAGTAAATGTTGCATACCTCCTTTTTAATTTAATGCTAGGTCATTTTTAGGTAGATTTTTTTGCAAAAAAAAGAAGAAACAAATTACAGCAATTACAAATCAACAATTTTAACATCAAAGCAATAACTAAGGTTCAATAAACTGTCTCAGTCCATTCGAAGTAATTTTTTAGAATTTCACAATAACACAAAAATCAAAAAGTCATAGTTCCTTTATTTACACATTTTTTTTTCATCGTATACAGCATAACTTTTGTATTCACAACTAAATAAACTACCCAAACTTATAACTTATGTACTATTCGCAAAATGTGGCATAGGTATACTCTTTACATTTTGGCTATTAAACATGCTTGAAATCTATTCAGATATTGAGAAAAATAATGATTATCAAAAAGAATGCCTAGTTGTTTGAAGCAGGTATGTACTGTTAGACTGCCCCCCCCCCCCAACTAGCATTCGGCTAGTAGTTTTGGTATATGTTCCAGTTATTAGGAATAATGTTTGTAAATTGTTATTGAGATGGTTTTTATACTATGTTTATATATAAATATTATATATATGTACAAGTGTATGTGAGTGTGTATGTGTATGTGTGTGTGTGTGTGTGTGTATGTATGTCTCTATCATCACTAACCAAACAAATATACAGAAGTAATATCAAATGTATGTATATTTGTCATTGCACCTAATGCAATGTGAATGAATATGTAATCCCAGTAATGCGTTGTATTATTCTGTTGTCTGTACAAACCACTATCCAGTGTGTTTATATGTCAAATAACATGTATAATAAAATATTTTGATAACAAGATACAAATGCAGTTGTGGTGGCTATTTGGCTGGTGCGTGTGTCATCTGTTCCATGCATTTACAATGGATGCAGTAGCCATGGGTATTTTCACAAATTCACGAGGCGACTATGAAACAGGCTCTGTACATGTGTGTGTCTGTGTGTCTGTCCGTGTGTGCTCAAAATGTTTAAATTTGCTTCTTCATTTCTTGGCCGATTTTGATTCTGTTTGGTTTATATCATACGACTTGGTGGGGTCTTCCAAACTTCTACGCAGATAAACGAGACAGAATCAAAAGCCATTGTGAAATGTATGAGAAGTAGCATTTTTAACATTTCAAGAACACACACACACACACACACACACACACACACACGTATGGAGCCCATTTCATAGTCCCCTCGCGAACTTTGGCGAGGACAATGAATGAGTGTAACATCTCATACTACTACATATAACCAAAGATGGTCTCCACTTAATCCGCAACAGGAGGGCAAGTGTGAAGTGTCTGAAAATGTTTGATCCCGATTAAATCCAAGAGTCAACCAACCCATTTCGAGAAGAGGTTGGCGTGTGGAGTAAGTTTGAACCAAACCCATTTCGACAAGAGGTTTACGTGTGGAGTACGTTCAGAACCAAAAGAATGGTCTAGTGCTGCTATCTCGCCAAATTTAGAGCACAAAATTGCAAGGAAATCATGGAAATGATTGTCGATAGTGGGATATTGGCTGGGGTACCTGCAGTACGGAAGGTAGAGCAAATTGGTCTGAATTGAAAGCATAATTAACTCACTCCAGACCAAGTTCACTTTTAATTAACTTTGGTTGCAAGTATGAAAATGGTATGATTTTATTGATTATCAGATACGTTTCCATGAAAACACGAAAATAAACTACACAGTGACAATCAAAGAGTATTGCATTGGCCAGCATTTAATGCCCTGTGAAATCAAATTTGTTATAAATAAATATAAATACAGAATGCAAATTTCTACAAACGTGAAAGAATGAGAAAAAAACAAATCAAGCCACTGTGAAAATGTCACTGATTAAAACAAATCATCATAAAATGTGAAATATACAGCATAACATTTGGCCCAAAATAATGTCTTGTATTGAATATGTACTTTAACTGAATATACATACAAAAAAAATACATCAATGAAGTCGTGGTTATTTGTGATTCTCTGATAATACACAAATAAAATTAATTCATCAAACAAAACATAATTTATCAAGCACGACAAAGTATTAGTATACAGGACATACCGTACACACAAAAAATCCTCAAACAATTGCCATATATTTAGTCTGAAAAGCATTTACAGTATACGTTCTGTCAGCTTCACAGTACACTATACATCTATTCATTTCTATACTCTCAACCAAGTATACCTATACATATTTTGGCTCTCACATTTGGAGTTATTATTTGTGGACAATTCTTCATTTAGCTTTTGTACTCATTGTAATTTCAATACATTTGTGTTTTTACATTTCATGACTTAGTGGTTGTGATAGGTCTAAAATCAAATCCTGTCATAACAAATAATTCAACTAATTAATGTTTGAATGTTTGTATTTATAACTGGACAGTGTCTGGACACTGACATGAGATGGAAATTACAAAACAATGAAGTATATGTATATAACTTTTACACTGGTTGGATATTGAACCCCCCCCCACCCCCCCCCCCAAAAAACGTAATACCACAGAAAGTGTTATTTGTATTAGGGTTAGGATACTGTTAAACATGTAAATCTAGACGTAGCAGGGAGACTTCAATATGACTACATTTTGATTATACAACAATCAAACTAATCACCTCCAGTGTTGAATCCGAGGCCAATTTCTGGTGGCCTTGGTCCGGGTCCGAATCACCTGTACAAACCCTATGGAACATTTGTGTTTTGGTGCGGCCTCGATCTCGGACCCTGCGGTCTTGGTCCGAATCACCTGTACAAACCCAATGGAAACGTGTTTCAGGGTGGCCTCGGTCTCGAACTTGTGGGTCTTCGTCCAAATCACGTGTACAAACCCTACGGAAACATTGTGTTTTGGGGCGGCCTTGATCTCAAAACTGTCACTACCTGTAACCCGATCACTACTGGTTTTCAGAGGGCATGCATTCCTCTGTTAAAATCCCACAGAAAGTTGCCATTGAAAACCTCAACTTGTTGATTTCCCTATGATTTGTCAATTTCCTCCAATATACATACATAGGAAGAGTTTGATCGCAGAACACCTTAACTCCAGTTTCCACTAAAATTGACTTATTAACATCAACGCATTTATCACCTATGTACTGTACGGCCAAATTCCACAAGCAAGTACAAAATATCTCATGTTTTACTTTTATTTTTCCAGAAGCGTGTGTACAAACTCAGGTAGAGAAATATTTTTCTCCAGAGTTACTAAAGTGGAGTGAACCCGTTTTGCGATCAAACTCTTCCTAGATGTCTCCTTCAAAATGTGTAATATTTCTGGGTAAAACTGTCTCCTACCTAACAAACCATTTATACTAGCAAGCAAAGGTGTACTTTTACTTATTAAACTGCCCAAACTTACTGACACACATCAGTTTACATTTGCAGCTCAGAACAATAATGGAGCACCAATAACAGTTAAAACAATTCCAAAAAAGAAATTCCATATCAGCATATAAACAAACACCCAAAACAAAAATCCCAATATCACTTGATACCCATTGGCTGAAAGCAGATGATACTCAAGTCAATTCAGGTGCATGAGACAAAGTGGAGTGACACACAGATTATTTACGTTTAGGGTTTGAACATCAATGAGAATATATTGCTTGGATGCAAAAGTTACAGTAGACGTCAATGCTACGTTGCTACAATTCACAAATTACTTCAGTACAACCACTATCATTGTTCACGTATGTATAACATTGAGAATGAGATGAGAGTTCTTTTCACACTTACATTGCTTTTAACCCTAACTTCCACTGGCGGGGGGGGGCCTGGGAGGCCCCCCCCCGTCGGACTTATCGTGGCTATGATAACTCCAAATATGAAAAGCTCTCCAGCACAGACGTTTCGTCACTTTTTTCCATTGGAATGTCCCGCACTCGTTTTAAGCACGCATTTTCGCGACGTCCGGTATGTGGTTCACGGAGTTACGCATAATTTTAGGATGTTGCAGTCCGCACCAAAAATTGTCAAAAGAGCGTGAATTCATCGTACGACTTTCAACTACAAATTGCTGTTTCAGCCAAAATCATAAGTGTATGAATATTTTTGCTACATACTCATTCAATTTGATAAAATTTATGCGATTTATGATCACAAAAGTGTCGCCGACAAATTTCCTCGAAAAAACAATGAAAAACAAAAGGTCGAAAAAACAAAGAAATACATAAGTAATTGAAAAAACAATAAAATACATTTAGGAATAAGTTTAGATATCGTAAATTTTTGGTGGTATATTTGCTAAAAACACTACAAAGAGTATCCAGACCAAAAATTAGCACATTTGGAGCTTTATTTAATGATTTGGAGCAAAAAGACACAATGCAAACGGCATTAATTTTGTAAAAAATAACAATACAATTTTGTAGAGTACGTGGCAAGCGACGTGCATGCCGATTTTCGTCGCGATCGCGCGGTCGACGGCCGAGATCATAAGGGGGGGGGGGCCTCCGAGGCCCCCCCCCCCCAGTATTTTCATGGAGCGAAATAGCCCAGTACAGTAAGGGTTAAAAGGCTGATAACAACATGACTGGTATACAGTATACTTGACAATATCAAATGAATGTTTGTGCTAAATATGAATGCTTCTGAATTACAGTACGTTACTTGTAAGTGTACATGGCAGTGAAATCAACTATCACAAGCTAGCAGTGAAAATTCCTATGAATGTGTCGTGGAAAATTGTTTACATATAACAGTTAGTCACACATATGTTAAGTATCTACAGGATGATAAATATTGCAGAGCACTAAATAAGTAGTAGAAACATCTTGACATTTTACTATTTGAAAAATAAAAGTCTACCATTAAATTTATCACACTTCTTATTTCAAGCTTATTTTCCCCCCATTTTTCATTCAAAGCACCTTTTTTTCTGACAAAATTGTAGGATCTTTTCTTTTTGACGGTGCATGACATCGTGTAATGTATAATTATTTGTCATTCATATGCCCATCCATCATAAATATAAATATGAAAATGAAGAAAAATGACAATCTTCCATTCTGGTTGCATGAAGAATTGAAAGAAACAGGGCATTAGTTGCTAACTGTCAAGCACGGCCTAAATAATGATATTACGTGAAAATGTAATGCATTGCACAACATTGCACAATATACACACTGTATACATTTCCCGTCAGGTAATTCTAAATTACACAAGTGATTTACAGACGTGTATATTTGGGTTTGTAAGACCACCATAAACACATATGCACTTTGCTTTCACAAGGCTCACAAGAAAATATACATATGTTAGACCTGTACAATATTCTATCAACAGTTACAGACTAGATTGTCTCTTGTTATTTGTATACATTTTTATTTTTATACATACTATACATACTTTTTTTCTACATTTCTACAATTCAATCTATAAAATACTACTACTCTTTCCACCTATTCTTTATTCCATTGACATTCCTTCAGCTAACGTGCAGTACTTTGCTAACACTACTTTGCGGTCCAAATTTTGGGAAATAGGGATTGATTTTCATTTGAATCTTTTGACCCTTTGCCTGTAGTAAGCGAGTTCTTTTCCACATTCCAATATCAATTTCTCGTTCATTATATGCTACGTAATTTATGGCTTAACCACTTTTCCGACAAATGCATCAAATGTTAAAAATGATGGAAATTATTTGTCAACTCCCTACATTGAAAACAAACAAAATGAGGTGAAGAAAAGTGATGATGCTGATAATGGTGGTGGTGGCGATGATGATAATGATGATGAGGATGATAATGATGATAATGATGATGACGATGGTAGTAGTTGTGGTGATGGACTGGTGGGTTTCATGCTTAGAAGGGTAAGAGTCAATACACTATACATTCCTTTTCATCAACTACACTTTTCTATCAGCAATATTACATACAGCCCTTACAATTTATAAAATGAGTATATCTCTTATTCCCTCTTATCAAGTCACTCTCTACCCAGCGAGAGCAAAATACTTTGAGGAATTGGTTTAAAGCCTGCCATGTCACAGCTGGTCGCATGTTCACCATAATATTCAAACAAAATACTTACGTACATTACCCACACTGGATGACTTGCTACAAAGGGCACGTTAGTTGGTACAAGCTCTGAGACACATGTTAATGTTACATTATTGACCAGTATAAACACTTGATAATGACATATAAACAATCTAACATTATGGTAACGTGGACTTGAGCAGAACATGTAAAGTATGCTACAAAAATGTCGAGCAACTAGTTGTACCATAGACTGGTTTCCAGCAGTTGCATCCCATTGTTATAACAGCTCTTACCATACCTAGAGTACACTTTTGATTACACTGACAGATATAGGCTGTTCTATAAGATTACAACCACAAGTTACAGGGGAAACAATCACTTGCAGTTAATTTGTAGCATCTTAGAAGTCATTTGTTTAATGAGAACAGATAAGTACAAATATCTTTAAATGACTGGACTGAATATTAACTATAATAGACATAACTTCACAGCTTCTAACAGAAATCTGTTTATTTTTAGGTATTTATGAAACATTGTACATCACAAATTTCACTTTCTAAATGGGAGCACGACAGGGAAGCTAATAATGAAAAGTAATTGCATTATGTCCAATGCTTTGAGTTAGCTCTACGCCCAACTACCCAGTTTTCACTACATAACTAAACTTGAAAAGTTACAATAATTACAATTGTTGAAAGCTATAAAGTTATCTTGTCAAATACCATGAGAAATTACTATTAAATAAAAGTACTTGTGCTGAATGTGTCATAAGAAGTGAAGTAGGTTTCCAATCAAAATGGCAAGGTTTAGTGGCTTCCGATAATATCAAGGTTTACATTTGGCAGCTATTTACAAGTTATTTTACACGGTCACTTGTGTAAATTAGATCTTACTTGTATTTGGAATCAAGATTTAAGCTTATTCCAATTTAGTGGAGGACAAGACACATTAGAGCTGACACAATTAAATGTCCATTTATATAAATGTCCATTTATATGTATTGTTTTGTTTTCTTTTGTTTCTGGAAATTGAAATCAACCAATTCATGAAAAAGTCCAATATTATGACCCCAACGCTCAAACGGGATTGATACTCACATTTGATAATAACATTACAATTTCAAACAAACTATTTTACATTGGTTAGTTATAAAAAAACAAGAACAAGGGCTTAAATAGGTTTTGAAAATAGACATATTTAGCAAAAAGGTTACCTAATATGATAAGTGCACACAATAATTCTCATCTTGGTAACCATACTATTGTGGCAAATTGATCTAGATTGACTACACTGCAATAAATCTTTCAAGATTGAAGCAATTAAATACATTTCAATTTGATACAAAGCTACATCTTTTATATTGTCACCCATCCAAGCGCATGAATGTTTCCAACAAAATGGCATAAGCTTTAATGATCAATATTATTCAATTTTGTCTAGCTGTGGCAGTAGCAAAACTTGTATGCTAGTACACATTTGACACTTTATTTCATGGGAAAATATTTGTAAAATACTTCCACGCAAAAATGGTAAGACTTGGGTAGACATAACACAAAATCCTGCCAATGTATGTTTTGTTCCACATTAATTTGATAAAATACTGTTTCATAATATACTGCACTGCAATACATTGTTTTGAAATAATCTTAATTTTTTTACAAAATTTCTTTGCAATCAGTGAATTACTGTCAACAAAAATAAGATTACATTAAATCATATCCAAAATGGGGCATTAATCTTTAGATTTATTCATCTTTCAATAATATTTTAATTTTCATTTCATTTATTTTCAAAATATTGATGAGATCACAGAAGTAATTTTTTTCACCTTGGCAACGTAGAGTTAACATGCTTCTTTGGGGTGTACATATACATTCAGGCTACACACCTCATGCACTTATACATGCATAGAAAAAAAATCACATTGATGGTTGTTTGAAAATTGAGTTTTGGATATGTCAGTGAATATTTGCAATGGATTACTATCCAAATATATCGGCAAATACTGTCAAACATTAAGTCACACATACACTGTCAACGCATGGCATATTACTACGAAGAAAATATTTAATCGTAATGTACTATTCACACATAGGTACGGGAAAACTCGGAATAAATATCATCGTAATGATATTGTATGCTGTTCACTTGCATACTGACAGTGGTTATGCAGTATTTTTCATCATCATATGCGGTTCTTCTTTGTCGAAGTTGAATCACAGAAATCTTATCAGACAGAATGATTACTGGACCTGAAAGCGTAGCCACCAACCGCAATCTTGTGTGTGCTACTTGCTCCCTTACCATAGTCATCAAGACATGTGAAGGTTTAATTGTAAATCTTTACAAGCAGTGAATATATGAAATCATAATTTTTAGGTTTTTCTCAGGTTACACTTCTCTAAATTCGAGTAAAATTGATTTTTCATTTATCTATTTTTTTAACACTCAAATCTTCACAGGGCTCTATGAGTAACATAGCAAATTATCTGCATCCTTGTTACCAGTATTTCTGTTGAGGCTGGCCTTGAGGCCAATTTTTGATGGCCTCAGCCTCAGTTCTAGTAACCTGAACAAACCCTATGAAAAGGTTGTGTTTTGGGGCGGCCTCGGTCTCGGTTCGAGTCACCTGTACAAACCCTATGGAGAGGTTGGGTTTGGGGGCTGCCTTGGCCTTGGTCTCGGTCCAAGTAAACTCTACAAACCCTATGGAGAGGTTATGTTTTGGTTTGGCTTTGGCCTCCAAATTGTGAATTCAATGACAACACCAATTGCTACACAATATGGCCACTTGCTGTGGTGTGTACACTCCAGGGGACACCAAGCACTGTGTATTACGAATAGGACCAATTATTCTACATACATATAAGATTTTTGTGGGTTAAATCTAAGCACCATTTTTTTTTATACACTGTTCCTCTCACAAGTTGTCCATGGCCCAGAGTGTAACCGTCCTGTCGGCACTTGACGACAGAAACGCGAGATCGCTTGGGTGCCACCGACACTGGATGACCTTGTCGCGGTGCTCGGCTATCACCGACGTCGGGATCTGCTGCGTAATGTCACCTGGAATGTGAATTTCAGAAAACAATCTTTGTTGGGTACTTAGATTCACATGAGTTGGTTTTGCTAGTTCTCTTCAAACTGAATATTATTATACACACCTTACTAATGATGAATATGAATTTTGTATTCAATAAATGTTCACCCATTTTTCCATTTTGTATGTATGTACAGTTAACTCCGCATCAGTGGAAGCAACATAAGTTGAATAGTCGCCACGTTGAATGCCCAGTCCTGGCACCTAGTCTTTGTTTACTTTTTTTTGGACCCCTAATAAGTTGAATTTTGCCTAAGTCTACGCTATTTCTTTGGTCCCCATAGATTTGACTTATGCAGAATTGCAGAATTTTACACACCTGCTTTTATTTATTGATGCTTTATCTTCACGTAAATTTGACAAACTTCACAGAGGCCCCTTGCTACACTTGTTCCAAATACATATCTATACATACATACAGATATAAACACACATACACACACACTCATACATGCAGACATACGTACATATACACAGGTCAAATTTCCGCATATGTAAACACGCAAAACATTGTACAGATTAAAACAGGAATATGTGAGAATATTCATTCATGCTTCTGTCTAAATACAAGTCGTCGTTTTTCCCCTTTACAAATATTATATTTCTCCCATGAATAAATCAATGAAAGAAATACCAAATTATTTCAACTGATATTGATGACATTGCAATTAACATATGCATTGTGTATGTAGTGTCAGTTTTATCCATTAAATCAATTAGTAAGAACGAAAAATAAGACAAAAGCTGTCAGACCTTGTAAGTTGGCTAGTTTGATGGAGCAGTCGTAGGAGCCACTCATCAGGTAGAAGTTGCGCGGTGAGAACCGCAACGATCGAATGTCTGAATCGTGAGACTTGAATGTCTGTAGAGGGCGGCCTCCATGAATGTCGTACAACATGCACGAGGAGTCTTCGTGACCTGACGCGAGGAGGCGCCCTGATGGATCCACGGCTACTGCAGCGGCGCCACTCCCTGAGAGAAAGAAATTTTAAAATTGGTCTAATACATTTTGGTATCAAAAAATGACTTAATG
>JZLH01S0311033.1:16893-32491 GCA_001188425.1 Eucidaris tribuloides
CCATGGACAATAAAAATGACTTTATGCAAAAGGGGTAGATCGCATTTCCACGTGTATTTCTGCATAAAGGGGTAGATCAACACATAAACAATAAAGAAAATTCAAATAATAAATAAAAGTCACATAGTTTTTGTGAGTGTGGTTTTCATTTGCATTGTTGGGTTTTCTTTGTTTGGCTAAGTGGTTTTACTAAAGAACGTTGGATACGTGGATTAATTTCTTTCAATTACCAATTTCAACTTTTCGTTTATGTTATCTAATAGAGCTCCTAAAATTGTATAGATTCATGTAAAAAAGTCACATTCGATGAAAAATGGATCTACCCCCTTTTGGAAATAAGCTCTTCATTTGTTGGTGTATGATGGTAAGGAAGAGTGGGGTAAGTCTGACCTTATCAAGCCTACCTGCAGTGGCTTAGTCCCCCGTACTGTGATTCATGTATGCTACAAATACCCCGAAATTTGTCACTATCCTTGCGGATTAGTCATGGGGTGTCTATTAATATCTGAATCAAATGACAACTTAAAACATGAAATCTCCAACATGTCCAAAGAATCAAATTACTGCGGGTGATTAGACAAAATTAATCTACACAAAAAAAGACAGCTGGTGACATAAGGAGAAATTTTCGCAGGTTCCCAGACGAAATTCGTGTAATCTGGTGGTTACGCAAGATGTAAAAAAAAAAAACCTTATATCCCCAGCCGCCGAACTCCTTAACCCGTACACAAATAAAGTGGTTACCGAAGAGAAACGAGTGCCTTCTGTTCCCAGCCCGTAAGAGATGGATATAATCATTTTAGGTACATTATCACAATACCATAAACAATTATAGGCTATCCAAGTAAAATATTTAACTTCTGTGTCAAGCTGGTGGTGACAGAAGAAGGCTACTATTTCGGGTGCCCAAACACAATGAACGAAAAATGTTTAAACATTTAAGCTATCCTGGAACTTCTTTTTGTTCTCATATGCTTGTGAGGAAAGAATCCACGAGATTGTCAGTTACCGTTAGTATATGGAATAACAAGTAGGGGTACCGAAAACGGATGTCGCCTCTTAGTTCCCAGCTGCTTGTAACGACATGCTAAACTTGGTGGGTTACCAAGGTTAAAAACGTATTCTGTTACTAATATGAAAAAGTTCTTTTAAATACTTGAGGGTAATAAAACAAAATGCGCATAATTTGGTGGTTACATAAAATATAAAAGAATCCTTATATCCCGAGCTGTTGAACTCCTTAACTAATCTGTATACAAATAAAGTGGTTACCGAAGTGAAATGATTGCCTTCTGTTCCCCGCTGCTAGTAACAAATGAACACAATCTTTGCAAATACCTCATCACTATGCAATAAACGATAGGTTATCTTACTGAAAAATTTAACTTCTGTTGCAAGCTGCTGGTTACAGAAGAAAACTATCATTACGGGTACACAAACTCAATGAACCAGAAAGTGGTTGGAATTTAAACTATTCTTGAACAGAAATTATTCCCTTTTTCCCCGCTGCTTGTGAGAACACAATCCATGGGATTGTCGATGACCTTCAGTATAGAAAAAAAATGGGGAAACCGAAGATAGATGTCTCCTCTTTGTTTCCAGCTGTTTCTGACCGCATGCTAAACCTAATGGGTTGCCCAAGGTTGAAAACATCTTCTGTTCCCAGCATAAAAAGTTCTTTTAAATCGTTGATTAAATTAAAAGAGAATTCACCCAATCTGCTGGTTATGCAAGGTGTAAAAAAAAACCTCTCATATCCCGAGCTGTTGAACTGCTTAACTTATCTGTATACAGATAAAATGGTTACCGAAGTAAAATGGGTGCCTTCTGTTCCCAGCTGTTAGTAACAAATGAACACAATCTTTGCAAATACCTCATCACTATACAATAAACGATGGGTTATCTTACTGAAACATTTAACTGACCAAACACAATGAACCAGAAAATGGTTGGCATTTAAGCTATCCTGGAACACAAATAATTTCTTTTTGTTCTCATCTTCTAGTGAGAAAACAATCCACTAAATTGTCGATGACCTTCAGTATATAGAATAACAAGTAGGGGTACCAAAGATAGATGTCTCCTTTTGTTCCCAGCTGCTTGTAACGACGTGCAAAACTTGGTGGGTTACCCAAGATTAAAAACGTCTTCTGTTGCCAGTATAAAAAAGTCATTTTAAATAATTGAGGTTAATTAAACAAAATGCACATAATTTGGTGGTACGCAAGATAAAAGAGAACCCTTACATTCCGACCTGTTGCACTCCTTAAAATCTGTACACAAATACAGTGGTTACCGAAGAGAAATGAGTGCCTTCTGTTCCCAGCTGCTAGTAAGAGATGAATATAATCATTTCAGATACCTAATTACAATATCATAAACAATGCGTTATCCAACTGAAATATTTTACTCCCGTTTCAAGTTGCTGGTAACAGAAGAAATCTATCATTACGGATTCCCAAACACAATGAACAGGAAAATAGTTGGCATTTAAAGACCGCGTTTTTTATTTGCACACCAAACCGTTTTTCCTCTGATTGATCAGGACCTTATCATGTCTGATACCGTATTTTCACATTTACTGACAAATTGTGAGGCTTTAATTAAGCCTTTGCCAGAGGTCATAAATTTATGTCAATAGATGAATACTTCTCGGCATCAAATTGACGATGGAATTGAGTGGCGACATACACATTCATTGCGGAGTAGTTGATTATGTTTTATACTGACATGCTACTTGCATAAATCATTTTAGATTATGTTTGTATTTTTGATGTTTAAGCTTCATTTCTATAATCAAGGTCTTACAATTTCCTTTCTATATTGTATCATCAGACTGCAGATTCTTTGATGGCAGGCGTTCCACCCATACTACCCACCACGTTCAGGCAATACGTACATCGGAGACTTTTGGATGCTCACCCGTCTACCAAAACGAAACCTTGAACGCAGTGTTCCGGGAAGAAGAGGAACCAAAGTCTAGATTAAATGGAAAAGTGGTGTTACTCTTGTGCCACCTCGGGTTCCACTTTTACTTCAAAATGATGCAATAATAGGCATTATCTGTTCGGCTATTAGGGAAAACAGTAAAACGAGAAATTGTACAGAAACAAGGACCAAGGGTGATTGAAACAAAAAGGCAGGACACAAAACTTGTACTCTGGATCAAATCTTTGAATGGTCAGGGGTCAAACGTCAATGAACTAGTTTTCAAAAATGTCCTTCACCTGTAACTATGTGGGTGAATTGTTTATGATTATAAATTGGTGATGTGAACTCAAAACTTTTTATCTAGACATGTCAGTTTTCTACGTATACGTCTGTGTTTTTATGAATATTCATGGAGTAAAAATACCTTGAAATAGAGTAGTCGTAGAGTAAAGTGCACTATAACTTTTTCAGAAATGAAAACGAACTTTTGGGGAAATGGATTTTTCTATCTTTAATTTGTGCTGCAGTATAGTAAAAATGATATTTAAAAAGAAGAATTTAGAGTGAGGCGCACTCAACTTCTTTTCAGAAAGTCTGTTTTAAAGTATTTATGAATATAATTTGATAGAAAGATGTTCAATCAGAAAAATCTTACAGCGAAGTGCACTCGGAACTTTTTCAGAAATGAAAACGGACCTTTTTTTGGAAATGTCTTTTTACCTCTATAAGTCTATTTTGAAGTACATATAAGTATAATTAAGTAAAACAGTCTTCAAACGAAAGATTGTTAGAGTGAGGCACACTCAGAACTTTTTTTCAAAACTTTTTTTCTTTTCGCAAAGTATGTGTTCAAGTACTTATGACGACAGTTTTATAGAATCGTCTTCAAACAGAAGAATCTTTAAATGTACTTACAACTGTTTTTAAAGATGGAAACTAACTTTTCGGGTATGTCTTACAACTTTGGTTAGTTTTTTTTGTAATTATAATTCATTATTTGGCAGACGAATGTTTTCCGGTGTAAGAATCTATCCATTTGTTCATCAGTGACACATTTTTGATAGATTCCAATTAACTTCTTAGCATCATTTTTGTAGGATAAACAGATTAAACTTTGGTTAATAGGCGTAAGATTACTGAACTATGGGAGGCTGAGAAAAGTTATAAAAAAAGAAACACATTTCACGTGACATGTACAGAATAGGAGACATCGGATATCATTTTCTGTTAAAAGAAAATACTCTCATAGTTGTGTATCTTTTCTTGAAAACTTACTTGATTATAACATTGCTTTCCAATTTCATATATTTTATTTTATAATTCTTAGAGTAAGTTACAAGTCCTTATTGGTCAAATTTACGGTTACGTTTTATTTTGTCACCAAGCTATTTGTACACTTATGTAAATTTCCATCATCTTCGAAGAAACAGTTCAGTTCATATTGCATATTCATTGGCATTAAACTTTTGAATTATATGCATTGACAATAAATATCCCATGTGTTAAATTCTTGTAAGTCATTTGTCTTTCCGAATCCTCAATACAATCTTCATTGATCTACAAACATACAATTCATTTGTCTAGGTTTATCAATCTTACTTATATTCGTTGTACACTGACCGCACTATTTGCTCATAGTATAATGTTTCCGTGACTTGCTAAACCTACTTGATTGCAGTTTTCATGCAAATTCACCTAAATTTCAGAGAATAGATAATAAACTTAAGGAAAAACTAGATTACTGAGTAGTGTAATTAAGGAGAGCTTTTGCTTTACTTGCTTAAAAAATAAATTGCTGCTAACTTGGTAAGCTTATATGTAGAACATGGCCGGAGGGAATGTTGGCGAGAGTATGTAAATTGACAGATGAAATATATCTTTAAGTCGTTTAGTACGAAATACATCCTTTCACTTGGGTAAAATCATATATCAGAGAATGTAATCATTCAAAATATGTCTGACACAGAAAAGGGGCACATGTATGTGTGCTTGTGTGTGTGTGTGTGTGTGTGTGTGTGTGTGTGTGTGTGTGTGTGTGTGTGTGTGTGTGTGTGTGTGTGTGTGTGTGTGTGTGTGTGTGTGTGTGTGTGTGTGTGTGTGTGTGTGTGTGTGTGTGTGTGTGTGTGTGTGTGTGTGTGTGTGTGTGTGTGTGTGTGTGTGTGTGTGTGTGTGTGTGTGTGTGTGGTGGGACGGGGGCGGGGTGGGGGAGAAGAAGTCATTGGTTTATATTGATAAATCCCAAAGTAAGGAACTTATTTGTTTTGGGTAACCAAACATATGCGTGTTTTTTTTTCTTTCTTGGTACCAAAGATTGTCTAGAGTTTGCTTCTTTTTTTTTCAACTGGGAACAAGACAATTAATTTCCTTTGGTAACCCATCAATTTATTGGTGAGCAAATAAGGCACATGTACCAGCAGCTGGAAACAGAAGGGAATTATTTGTTTGGGGCAACCTACCTAACATTGTTTTTTCTTGTTCAGTTGGGAATAAAAGAGATTTATTGATATTTGGTAAAACAGCAATTTCTGTGTGAATGTATTGACTAAAAAAATAACATTCGTAAACAGCAGTGTGGCCTGCATACGTAAAACATTAATAAGATAATAGTAATAATTATGATCATTTTTTTATAAACAATTATTGTGTGTTTATTGAAGGATCATCATCATCGTCATCATCACCATCATCATCATCATAATTATAATAATCATCAAAACAATAAAGGTTATTTCATAAACCATATGAAACGCACCAAAAAATGAATCTTGTCTGGTAACAACAGTAATCAATTAAAATTAAATCTCAAGCACATTAAATGCATGCTGACGGTAAATCTATATATATTCTCAACGTAAGATAAAACATAACTCAAATGGGAGATGTACTCGATTGAATCATCCATGTATTGACGGACAAGACAACAGGCAACAACAGTAGATAAACAAAACACGAAGCAGGTCCTAGTCTCGGAATTCTAACCGTCAGAATTGCAAATAGCCTGACATCTTGCCGGCCAATGGGGGAGAAGCTTCTTAGCCTCGTGGGTGCAAATCCATTTCGAAATGTCGGGAGGGGGGAGGGGTGGGAGCATCCATTGGGAACACCGCACTGTTGTAATATTGGGCTACGTAAAATTTCAAAATCGTGGGGGGGGGGACATGTCCCCCGGCCCCCTTAGATTTTCGCCCATGCTTAGCCCACCATCCTCGCCCCCTCCCCGCTAACGACGCCTGTGCATAGTAGGATACTGAAGTATTGTTATCAATTCTCTGCGGTTTACAGAAAGGCAAAATATTCGTTCTATAACCCACACAGTAACGGTCAATGCTTGTTTTGTTACCATGGAAACGGCCCTGACCAATGAAACTGATCGTCACAAAACTACATACGGTTACGCAGTGTTTTATTTTCCTTGCATTCCCAGCAGTTTTGGGACGGCAACGGAAAATTTGAGTTACAGTTAACAATTAACAACGGCGGGGAACCCTAGTGATAATTTTTTCTTGGGTAACCCACTTCGGGGTACAGTTCGTCGAAAACGTACCATTGAGCGACCTGCTGTGGGGTGAATATTAATAGTCATTTAAATAATCATCATTGGGGATTTGTAGAATACCACTAATGGGACTACGGAAAATCACGATAAATGGCCTTGCCCTACAGTCCAATTGAGCACAGCGTGCAATTCGGTTTCATTCGGCGTTCATGTTAGGTTCCATTATTCGGTTCCTTTACACTCTGCCCTTAAGGCTAAGTCACACTGTGCCGTCTGACGATTCCGTCTGCCTCCGTCTAAAGTATTTACCTCAGACGGTGTCAGACGGTGGCAAATGGAATACAATAGAAAGGAGCAGAACGGAAAAGCACCGCCTGTGAACGTCTAGATACGTTTGTAATCCAGTTGAAAAACGAATCAAAAAGTCCAATGAACGTTTAATAAACGTACGCATTCGTTTTTCAGACGGAATCATTAGACGGTGCAGTGTGACAGTAGCTTTAACTGTCACTGCACTGCATGCATTGTGCGCAGTGCCGGGTTCGGCCACCCCCTATTTTATTATTAAAATGACGGGAATTTTACTGATTTTCGAAAATATTGCCCTCCTATTCTTGTTAATTCCGCAATTAAAAAAAATGGCGAGAAAAAAATGCTTTTTGTCCGCGACGGATTTGGCCCCTCCTAAAATTTCACCCTTGCGCCACCCCTGAATGAAGCTCATTTGAACATAGTATTAATATGTTCTGCAACAGAGCTACGCAAAGAAATAACCATATTTCAAACTTTTGTCCAGGACTGTAGTATTAAACATACACAATTTTAAATTTTTCGTTGCGCCGAAAATTTTTGACATTTCTTTCAATTTTGCACACCCCCGTCCGAAAAATGGATCGATGCCCCTGGACCAAACCCCATCTTAAGCAAAAAGCTAGATCCGCCCCTGCAAACGTGTCATTGCAAGGGGCGAATAACGCTTAATCTTTCAACTCATGAACATATCCGTACTATTGAAATCACCTTTTTTTCGTGCTTGTAGAATATGCAGTATTGCATATGTAAATGAAATTATACAAAACGGTGGACTGTCAGTATAAGCAAACTTAAGTGAATAATAGTCCAAAATGATATGCAAATTATTTATGTTCAGAAAGGAGTTTGTGAATAAAATATGTTGATGTGCTCTCAAAATAAGGTAAATACAGTTCAAGAAAATAAACATAAACGTACAAGATCAATGGAAACAGGTATGAAAGATTTACTACAAACTTTAAAAGGTAAGGTACCTTACATACCTAATTAGATATTACATGCTCATACAAATTCACTTTATTGTGGTTTTAACTGAGAAAAAGTGTTACATACTTTCCTGTCAAAACGCCCACCCCTCTGTCACTTTTACAGGTCCCAGTATACTCTTGCCATCCATTTGCAAAGTAGAATTTGTTGCTTACGGAAAACGTACCCGAGGTTCAATTATTTTACATAAAAAACACCCCACACATGCATCCCCTCCCACACCCACACACGAACGTCCCCACTTATCCCAAATCGCACATATTCACCCCCACACTCTCCACACACTCACGTGCACACCCACACTAGTGACACCAACTACCAAAGTCAACAAGTGTCTAGTGTATTATTTTTTGTGTAAATGTATGCAAATCGGGGCAGTGTCTGTATTTTAGTTACATACAAATTCACTACATTTTTAACAATTATATCTATCATATTAAATTTGGAACCATGTTTTAGGGGATCATATGCCATATGTAAATAATTGTCTAAATAAACGGATTAATTAATGACGTCATAATAGGCAAATTCGGGCGGTTGCTTGTTTATTTTTTGTATATCCTGGTCATAATTTCCAATTATAGAACAAGTGAGTTAACAAGAGTCAGGATTTAAAGGTGAAGGGAAAGAATTAGACACAAATAATTAAGTGAAAATATTATATCAATATATTATTTACATATACATTTGTAGTACAAAAAATATTCAATCTACCCAAAATTGTACTTAAAGTAAAGACGTTGTTACATGTCTTCGTTAATAAATTTATGATAGAGTAAATTATTTGCCAATATCCATGTCTTTAAATGTCACGAATGATCGACTACCTGCACGACACTCCTTTGAATTCATAAATAATTCGAAATCTGTGTTGAACGTTTTGATGAAAGATGGAGTTCAACTGAAAGCTTTTTGTTGTTGTTGTTGTTGTTGCAAGATCTGTTCATTTCCCGTAGGTGTTCTGTTCTGTTACTGATCTTTGTAAATTTCTGACATAAAATTAATATGTTCGATTTAGTTGCGCATTGTGTGTTATTTTCCTTGCCGTTTTATTATCTTTTTTATATAGGGCTTTTGACACTGGATCTATGATATATCGCGTCAATTAGTACCGCATTTAATGCGGTAACTCATAGGTTAGTACATGTCGTGATTTCTCCATTGTATTCAGAATGTGTGTTTTTCCTGGGATTGCTTTTTATGTAATAAAAAAACTTGATAGCTTATTACTCGATTTACCGCAAACTCACCAAATAAAAACAAAAAGAATAAGTTTTAACGTCGATTGCCCATTCTTTACATGGACTTAGTTTGTGCTTTACCCAATACAGACGAGCTAGCTGCATAGTACATGTATCAAGACAGTCAAAGCCGATTCCACGATATAGGGCAAATAGTAGATGCTGTTGCTGCTGCTGCTGCTGTGTATTTGCGACAAGTTAAACCTGTGGGCTTAGTAAAAATGCCCGAATTTAACAGTGTGAAGATGAATTCAAACGTTGGTGAGGTTTTTTACAGAGTGTTCACATAGTGATAGTCTGGTCCACACTGTGAATTGAAGATTCACAATGTTAACCCTTTGCACGCTAAATTAATTTTCAGGGAATAATAATTATGATTTTTATTTTGATATTTTCTTTAAATCTTGATTTCCTTATTGCACCATTGATACTGGTGATTATTCTATATGTTGTTTAAAGCCACTGGCTAACATTTACCAAATTTAAAAATGTGAGCTACATAATCCTCCCCCCTCCAAGTGTCTTTGACAAGGTCTAAAAATGAAGCCCTGAAAAAAAATGTATTTCAAAATGATTATTTAGTGCTTTAAAAAAGTGAAAATTGTAAGTTGACTGGATTCACCTGTTCATTTCCTCCCATAGACTTACCGTGTGTGGATCTAGGCTATTTTTTTTTACTCGCCCCCAGTAATAATTGTTTATTCATTCATATCTTGCCAGTGGCAGCATAAATTTTCAAACTTTTGTATTCTAGGGTGTTTATTTGTCCATTCTAATACTACTATGTAGCTCAGATAGCACGGTTTTTTAATTGAAGCTCCACAATGTTAGCCCATCACTTTAAGCATTATGCCAATTTGTTAGCTTTTCTAGTACAAACATAATGGAAAAAAAAACGAATTATTACGATTGTTGAATTTAATTGTACGAATATGTAAAACTGCACATTCGCATGCAAAGGGTTAAAACGCCGAATTTTACACTGTGAAAAGGTTAAACACTGTGTTCACAATGTGTTCACAAAGTGTTCACACTGTGTTTCACGTTGTGTTTCACACTGTGGGACACTATGTTCTTTCCATCAGGGATATATTACGTTTGAAAATGCGTGAGATATGTTTCTTCAAAATCAGATATAGGATATTCAGGAAGTTCTTTGGCACTCAATGAATGTTTCATTCAAATTAACTACGAGATTTGCACGTACTCATTTACTTTTACGACTGCAAAATGTACTTCGCCCCAATATGAAATGAACATATCGTGATATCGATGAGACCTTCAACCCTTCAGCAATATAAAAAGACCTTTGAGATTCTTTTATAGTCAGTCAAACAATCCCATAAAAAATATTTGACCTGTAGTTCCCTTAAGTACTGAAAATAATAGACTAGTATCGACATTTCAACTTATACTTTAATACACATGAAATGTTTAAATAATGGCTACTTTAAATATCTCTTATTCGATTGAGTTTCTTTTTCTTGTAAGAGTAAGACTACTGTAGATAATGTGTTAAAGACACAATCAAAAAATGGCCACATTTTAAATTATGTGAGCCGCATAATCCCCATGCTCTAAGAGTCTTCCATAAAGTCTTAAAAGGAAGCCCTAATTATATTGTTCTTAAATGATTATTTAGTGCTTTAAACAAGTAAAAAATCTTTGAGTGTATTGACCGATTTCACCTTACCCATTTCCTTCAATACATTACTGTGTTATATGTCTATACAAATTTATACTCAACCCGAGAAATAAGTCAGAATACAGCATTCTGATTGGTCGAAATTGCAGCGTCGTGTACAGCATATTTGGTCACTATGCTATTTAAAATACGTCTAACACATAAAGATGAATTATGGATTAATGTTTTACTGAAATTAAGTGAACATATCAACATAGTATTACATTAAAATTTGTAGCATAGAAACATTTAAATAAAGGCAAGTTTGTTATAAAAGTCAATGCGTTTTAACATATCGTTAATTACTTCACATTATACGGCAAAATTATTGGCCAAAATTCATGTATTAAATGTCAAGAATGATGGCACTCCTAAATTTAAGTTAACTTATCACTTGCATGTTTACGTGCAAATATTCGGCATATAAACTGCTTTATACCGTCACACTGTGGCTGCCATGGACTCGAGTTAAGCTAGTGCGGATGAAATCATATTTGAAACATGATGATATACTTGCGAGGGAGCGACGCAACCGACCGGGAGGGGGGAGGGTATACCCCCTTCCAGGGTAGGAACTTTTTGAAAATACGCATAGAAAAGACGTGATTCTGAGCATGGTAAATAAATCTTTTAAAGGTATATTCTATGAAGATTATTAGGGATTATTTCCAAAAGATTACACGAAGTATTTGAAAATTGTAATTGGGCAGTGATACTTGCGAGGGAGCAAAACCTTCCGAACGGGGAGAGGGTGGGGGAGGGGGATACCCCCCTCCACGGTAGGAACTTTTTGAAAATGCGCATAGAAAATATGGGTTTTTAGGCATGGTAAATACATTTTTTTTTGGCAATGGTATATCTTATTAAGATTAGGGATTGGGAAGTCATACTTTCGAGGGAGGGTGTGGGAGTGGAGCACCCCCCTCAATGGTAGGAACTTTTTGTAAATACGCGTAGAAAAGATGGGATTTTTTTTAGGCATGGTAAATAAATATTTTTGGCAATGGTATATTTTATCAAGATTGTGGATGGGAAGTCATACTTGCGAGGGAGGAAAACGACTGAGCGGGGGACGGTGTAAGAGGGGGGACCACCTCACCCCCCCCCCTCCCACGACAGGAACATTTTGAAAATACGCATAAAAAGGAACGTGATTCTAGGCATGGTAGTATACCTAATGTAAAGGTATATTTCATGAAGATTATTAGGGATTGTTGTTAGGTTTTCAAAAACATGTACAGGGAGTATATGAAAATCTGTAATCGGGTACTCATACTTGCTAGGGAGCGAAACGACCGAGCGGGGGAGGATGTGGGAGGGGCATACCCCCTCCACGATAGGAGCTTTTTGAAAATATTCATAGAAAAAACGGGTTTCTGGGCATAGTAAATACATATTTCAATGGTATATTTTATCAAGATTAGGAATCGGGTATCATACTTGCGAGAAGCGAAGCAATCAAGTGGGGGAGGGTGTGGATAACCCCTTCCCACGGCAGACAATTTTTGAAAATACGCAAAGACGTGGTTCTAGGCATGGTAAATACCTATATTGTGAAGGTTTTGTAAACTAAGATTATTACAGATTGTAGTCAGGATTTCAAAGAGATGTAGGCCTACAGGTAGTATGTGGAAAACTGTATTTGGGTAGTCATACTTGTGAGGGAGCGAAGCGACCGAGCGGGAGGAGTGTGTGTGAGAGGGCATACTCACTCATGCATGGCTTGACGGATCATTCACATTTTCATACAGATGTTAGTTAATAAGTGTAAGAATTCTCCTGCCAAATTATTTTGCTAAAACTCATTTCGTTAAAAAGTTGTGGTTGTTTGAAAAAGGGGGTAGTTACTTTTTTTTGCTGTGTGTATTTTAAAGGTATATTTATGACAGTAAGGAAGTTATTTGTTTTGGGTAACCAAACATATGCGTGTGTTTTTTTTTTCTTTCTTGGTACCAAAGATTGTCTAGAGTTTGCTTTTTTTTCAACTGGGAACAAGACAATTAATTTCCTTTGGTAACCCATCAATTTATTGGTGAGCAAATAAGGCACATGTACCAGCAGCTGGAAACAGAAGGGAATTATTTGTTTGGGGCAACCTACCTAACATTGTTTTTTCTTGTTCAGCTGGGAATAAAAGAGATTTATTGATATTTGGTAAAACAGCAATTTCTGTGTGAATGTATTGACTAAAAAAATAACATTCGTGAACAGCAGTGTGGCCTGCATACGTAAAAAATTAATAAGATAATAGTAATAATTATGATCATTTTTTTTTATAAACAATTATTGTGTGTTTATTGAAGAATCATCATCATCGTCATCATCACCATCATCATCATCATAATTATAATAATCATAAAAAACAATAAAGGTTATTTCATAAACCATATGAAACGCACCAAAAATGAATCTTGTCTGGTAACAACAGTAATCAATTAAAATTAAATCTCAAGCACATTAAATGCATGCTGACAGTAAATCTATATATATTCTCAACGTAAGATAAAACATGACTCAGATGGGAGATGTACTCGATTGAATCATCCATGTATTGACGGACAAGACAACAGGCAACAACAGTAGATAAACAAAACACAAAGCAGGTCCTAGTCTCGTAATTCTAATCGTCAGAATTGCAAATAGCCTGGCATCTTCCCGGCCAATGGGGGAGAAGCTTCTTAGCCCCGTGGGTGCAAATCCATTTCGAAATGTCGGAATGGGGGGGGGGGGGTGTGGGAGCATCCATTGGGAACACCGCACTGTTGTAATATTGGGCTACGTAAAATTTCAAAATCGTGGGGGGGGACATGTCCCCCGTCCCCCTTAGATTTTCGCCCATGCTTAGCCCACCATCCTCGCCCCCTCCCCGCTAACGACGCCTGTGCATAGTAGGATACTGAAGTATCGTTTAATTCTCTGCGGGTTACAGAAAGTCAAAATATTCGTTCTATAACCCACACAGTAACGGTCAATGCTTGTTTTGGTACCATGGAAACGGCCCTGACCAATCAAACTGACGTTACAAAACTACAAACGGTTACGCAGTGTTTTATTTTCCTTGCATTCCCAGCAATTTTGGGACGGCAACGGAAAATTTGAGTTAGAATTAACAATTAACAACGGTGGGGAACCCTAGTGATAATTTGTTCTTGGGTAACCCGCTTCGGGTACAGTTCGCCGAAAACGTACCATTGAGCGACCTGCTGTGGGGTGAATATCAATAGTCATTTAAATAATCATCATTGGGGATTTGTAAAATACCACTGATGGGACTACGGAAAGTCACGATAAATGGCCTTGCCCTACAGTCCAATTGAGCACAGCGTGCAATTTGGTTTCATTCGGCGTTCATGTTAGGTTCCATTATTTGGTTCCTTTACACTCTGCCCTTAAGGCTAAGTCACACTGTGCCGTCTGACGATTCCGTCTGCCTCCGTCTAAAATATCTACCTCAGACGGTGTCAGACGGTGGCAAATGGAATACAATAGAAAGGAGCAGAACGGAAAAGCACCGTCTGTGAACGTCTAGATACGTTTGTAATCCAGTTGAAAAACGATCAAAAAGTCCAATGAACGTTTAATAAACGTACGCATTCGTTTTTCAGACGGAATCATTAGACGGTGCAGTGTGACAGTAGCTTTAACTGTCACTGCACTGCATGCATTGTGCGCAGTGCCGGGTTCGGCCACCCCCTATTTTATTATTAAAATGACGAGAATTTTACTGATTTTCGAAAATATTGCCCTCCTATTCTTGTTGACTCCGCAATAAAAAAAAAAATGGCGAGAAAAAAATGCTTTTTGTCCGCGACGGATTTGGCCCCTCCTAAAATTTCACCCTTGCGCCGCCCCTGAATGAAGCTCATTTGAACATAGTATTAATATGTTCTGCAACAGAGCTACGCAAAGAAATAACCATATTCCAAACTTTTGTCCAGGACTGTAGTATTAAACATACACAATTTTAAATTTTTCGTTGCGCCGAAAATTTTTGACATTTCTTTCACTTTTGCACACCCCCGTCCGAACAATGGATCGACGCCCCTGGACCAAACCCCATCTTAAGCAAAAAGCTAGATCCGCCCCTGAAAACGTGTCATTGCAAGGGGCGAATAACGCTTAATCTTTCAACCCATGAACATATCCGTACTATTGAACTCACCTTTGTTTTCGTGCTTGTAGAATATGCAGTATTGCATATGTAAATGAAATTATACAAAAAGGTGGACTGTCAGTATGAGCAAACTTAAGTGAATTATAGTCCAAAATGATATGCAAATTATTTATGTACAGAAAGGAGTTTGAAAAAGTGTTACATACTTTCCTATCAAAACGCCCACCCCTCTGTCACTTTTACAGGTCCCAGTATACTCTTGCCATCCATTTGCAAAGTAGAATTTGTTGCTTAAGGAAAACGTACCCGAGGTTCAATTATTTTACATAAAAAACACCCCACACATGCATCCCCTCCCACACCCACACACGAACGTCCCCACTTATCCCAAATCGCACATATTCACCCCCACACTCTCCACACACTCACGTGCACACCCACACTAGTGACACCAACTACCAAAGTCAACAAGTGTCCAGTGTATTATTTTTTGTGTAAATGTATGCAAATCGGGGCAGTGTCTGTATTTTAGTTACATACAAATTCACTACATTTTTAACAATTATATCTATCATATTAAATTTGGAACCATGTTTTAGGGGATCATATGCCATATGTAAATAATTGTCTAAATAAACGGATTAATTAATGACGTCATAATAGGCAAATTCGGGCGGTTGCTTGTTTATTTTTTGTATATCCTGGTCATTATTTCCAATTATAGAACAAGTGAGTTAACAAGAGTCAGGATTTAAAGGTGAGGGGAAAGAATTAGACACAAATAATTAAGTGAAATTATTATATCAATATATTATTTACTTTATATATATATT
>JZLH01S0311044.1:12463-33277 GCA_001188425.1 Eucidaris tribuloides
GAATGAAATTGTTAACAAGGTGTAAGAGGGGTGCAGTAAAAATTGATTAGGATACATAATTGAACATGCCCAGTAGCTTTATACGGTTGTAATGTATAGACGTTTGCCGTCGGTAATTTGCGGAAAAAATTGTCGGTAATTAGGCTCTTACACCCCCCCCCCCGACTCAAAAAGGTCTAGGTACGCCCCTGCCTCCATGTTCTAATCAAGTCATTGAGACTTGTTGATTAGCTGATACAACCATCAGCGTTATATACGAGTATTGAAGCCTGTGTTTGTATGTCGGAGTCCACCATTTTATATACTCCAATTAGCTTTTAGACCAAACTCATTCAGCGAAAACTGAGATTTATAAACCCAACTCGAGCGTTAATAATTTGGCATTGTCGTCAAGAGGGGATTAAACGCTGGAATTCGTCAAAATAACACCTCCTCAATTCGACATCATGTCAGCTATCCTCAGCCAATCACCATCAGCAAACCCCCCCCCACCCCCACCCCAAAAAAAGTAAACGTTTCACTCGGAAGGTAAAAATGTAACAATATTGACGACTGACTTAACAGTTAACAGAAGATTCCAAAATGATTATTCAAAGTGTGCAGTTACCCATGTAGGCTGAATTACAGGCGATTATTCTAACATCCATTCAGTGATTCAGAATGTTTTATTTCACGCTCTGCTTCAGATGTAATACAATATCCTTCAGTCAGGGGCGTCGATCCATGTTTCGGATTTGGGGGGCAAAAGTGAAAAAATGTCCAAAATTTTCGGCGCGCTCCGCGCGCCAAATTGTAATACAGAATTTTGCGCGTGAAGCGCGCCGAAAATTGACAATATTGTATGTTTTATCGTATTTTTAGGCCATATTCAATGGTTTTATAGTGCTTTCCAATGCTTTTTAAAAGCATATAGTTTGAATTTCATATTATAAATTTTTCAAGTTTCAAAATTATTGGGGGGGGGGGGCAAATCGATATGTTTGCCCCCCCCCCCCAAATATTTTCATGGGGGGGGGGCGATCGCCCCCTGCCCCCCAGATGTCGACGCCTCTGCCTTTCAGTTTTGATTCCATGATTATGCTACTCTGAATATTTATATTGATTACTTACTAATTTGCTTGCTTACTTATTACTTACTTACTGTACTTGACTAATTAATTACTTTACTAATATATATTCACTATTTTGTTAAATTCAGCAAGTCTTTATAATATACTTTAGTTCTAGTGAATACGGGAACAATTTTCGTTTTTGTTTTTTGTTTTTTGTACATATTTCACAATTCAGAGTATCATGAAACGAAACAACATGCCTGAACACTTTCAGTACTTGGTATAGTCAGGGAAAAACTTTTAAGTTATGTAAAACAGAATTTGAAGGCTCCTTACCTGTTACCTGCATTAATGATTAATGTGCCAAGTGCTACATGTAGACTATTCTCATTAAATGTATCCTGCAAAGAGTAACATGAAATAAGTTACAGTGTATAAATTATTATTATGTTTGTTTTTCAGAAAAATTGGCTTTTACTAGATCCAAGACTCTGCATGGCGGCTGACTATCACAAACACCATAATATTATGAGACCAATTATTTACCGTGTTAATAATGGTCCGTAGTTTTGTTATTGCTGTTGCTGTTGTTGTTGTTGTTGTTGTTGTTGTTGTTGTTGTTGTTGTTGTTGTTGTTGTTGTAGTTGTTTATTTGTTTTTGTTTTGTTTTTGTTGAGTTTTTTGCTCCCGTTGCGCAACATTCCCAGGCAGGGAAAATCAGTGTTCCCAGGTCACTGAACTGTAGAACTGTCTCCAGCATCACTAGTTCATTGTCCCAGGTCCCGCAATGAACTACATGCGATATGAAGAGTTAGGTGGCGCTGTTCATTTTTAACATAGAGATTTTTAACCTCTCGGACTTCCAAACACGGCTTATTATACTTCGATCTCGATAGTTACAAAGACCGGGTTAATACGTCGGATAGGATTTAATGTAGCCCCCTCCCCCAACCCGTGTACCCGGAAATGAAACATTTTTACCTTGTTTCATGTTCCACTTTCATCGAAAAAAACTTTGAAGTACATGTACACCAACCAAGCAATAATACCCCCGTGATACCCCAACAAAAGAAAAGTACTGAGAAACTCTAACAAGATTCCCGAACTGCGTTGTATAACTAACTGAATGAAGAATAGTCCAATATAGGCTAACATTGTAAGGCTTCAAGTTAAAAAATTGTCAAACTCTAAGCAATTAAATACATCAAATGTTGTGCAGTATGAATATAATTATACAGTTAATCTTTTAATACACTTTTTCATGCATGCTTTGGAAATAACCGGCGAGTGGGTCTACTAAAATGTTTGTATTTTTCTTTTATAAAATGTCTACAAATGGCTTTACTTTTCCATTACCGGCTTAAATGGTATTTCTGCTAGCATCCTACTTTGACTTATGTAGTACAACTGATCCAATTATTGTATTAATTTTACATTTAATATTTACTTTTATTTTTGATACTTAATAAATAATTAAGATCTATAGATCGGCAATATAAAAAGAATTTATGCTAATTTTGCTGTATTGAAATAGCTTATTATCAAACACTATTAAAATTTATGTTAACTTTAAGTAATTAAAATGAATAATGCTCAATGAATATACCATTAAGTAATTAAAATGTATAATGCTCAATGAATATAATTACACCGTCAATCTTTTAATACACATTTACATGCCATGGAATCAACCAGGTAATTACTGATTCAAAACTTAAATAACTTTTTTTGTATTTGTTATTTAAAGAAATGTTTGTAAATTGTCTTACTGTTCCGTTACCGATGTAAATGATTTATCTGCCAGTATCCTATTTTAAATTATAATACAACTGAATCCAATTATTTTACTTTGCATTTAATGTTTACTTATACCTTTGATAGTCGATTATTATGAATGGTAGAGTGCAATATATTTATAGCATTAATTTATGCTTACTTTGTCGCTTTGAAATGGTTTATTTATATCAAATTGCTATAAATTTACGTCAACTTTGATTTATATAGTTTGTTTGTTTGTTTGTATTTATTTCTGGAAATCATAAGAACAAAAGAAAATCATATACACATAATACAGATCACTATATGATTTATCAATAAAAAAAAACGAAAAAAATCAAGAATCAAAAAAGAGAAACCATAAATGGAATAAGATTGTTAAAACACTTAATATTTTTTGTCTGATCTGTTTTTCAGTAGCTCAGGCAAATGTGTTCATGGAAAAAAAGGTATGTTTTCCATTTAAAATTTAAAAATTGTTTCTCGGTCCTTTGTGTAGTTTGTACATGTAACTATCATTTTGAATCGTATGCCAATTTGAAACTTTGTGAGGCATGTTAGGTGACAAATCAAACAATGAAAAAATAATCTATTATGTTTTTCATTAACTATTCATTTCATTCAATTTTCAAAGCACATAATGGTCGTTTTGAACTTCAATTTTTGTCGGGGTTACACTTTTAGATCTTATCAGAAACAGGTGCATAAAGAATTTTGTAGCTCAGAACTGGAACTTGTTAGGCCTATACGGTGCCTTTAATTGACACTTATGCATATTTTGAGGACAGAGGCGTCGATCCTGTGGGGGCAGGGGGGGGGGGCGATCGCCCCCAATGAAAATATTGGGGTGGGGGACAAACATATATCGATTTGCCCCCAATAATTTTGACAACTTGAAAAATTCATAATATGCAATGCAAATATATGTTTTGAAAAGCATTGGAAAGCACTACCCTCCCTACTCAAAAGTATTGCAACATACAATATAACGCATACAACATACGTTGAAGGGGTCTTTCCATAATGATGTCAAAATGAAGTTTATGATTGGAAAATAACAAATTATTTGAAAAGATATCAATGAATATTCTTTCTCGTTTCTTCTCCAAGGCGGAGAGATTACTAAATGCAGGTGCGCCCACGACAGAGGGGCTGGAACATAAAATTTTGCATTTTTTCGCCTCCCTATAGGGATGGGGTGTTAATTCACACTAGCGTCGTAATTCGGTTTCATATTACCAATGAAATGGTTTTAATGGTTTGGAAAGACTTCCAGCAAACAACAAATGTGAATATGTTTCTCTGAAGGGGTCTCAGAAAGAAGACCACACCCCTCGAAGACGATAGTGACCTCCTATCTTCATAAGACAGTGGTAAGGAGCAAATGCCCCATATTTTAAACGAGACCTCTTCAAGTTATAATTTCTTATTCTTTCTCAATTCTAAAGGCAGTTTATCATTGTAAACATCTTAAAATTTACTGTCATGAGACTTCTCAGTACATTGGATATAATGATGCGAAGAGAAAGCCATCATCTTTAATTAGTAGCCTTATCCTCCTTGTCACTGTCTTATGAAGATAGGAGGTCACTTTCGTCTTCGAGGGGCGTGCCTTCTTTCTGAGACCCCTTCAGAGAAACATATTGATATTATCTGTTTACTGGAAGTCTTTCCAAACCATCAAAACCGTTTCATTGGTAATATGGAACCGAATTACTATGGTAGTGTGAATTAACACCCCACCCCTATGGGGAGGCGAAAAATGCAAAATTTTATGTTCCATCCCCTCTGTCGTGGGCGCGCCTGCATTTCATAATCTCTCCACCTTGAAGAAGAAACGAGAAAGAATATTCATTAGGCCCTATGTCTTTTCAAATAATTTGTTATTTTCCAATCATAAACTTCATTTTGACAGAAAGACCCTTTCAACGTAAAATGTATGCGTTATAGTGTATGTTGCAATACTTTTGAGTAGGGAGGGTATAAAACCATTAAACATAGCATAAAAATACTATTAAACATACAAAATTGTCAAGCAAAATTTTGTATTACGATTTGGCGCGCGGAGCGCAACGAAAATTTTGGAAATTTGTTTGCCCCCCCCCCCCCCCCCAAATCCGAAACATGGATCGACGCCCCTGTTTGAGGATAACACAACTTTGTTATTCAGTATTAACTTCCTACTGCTTACATATTGCAATCACACTGTTTTTTTTGGATTTTTAAAAAGTTAAAACCATCGAGCGACCCTTCCAGTTAGGAGACTGTTATATGTTGCAGAATTTTCGTCAGCTGACAAAAATTCATGTGCCAATTTTATCTGTACATATTTTGCTTTTGGCAGTATAACTGTCTGAAGTTTTGTATTCTCAGTTTGTCCATTCAAACTGTCAGATATGACAAATAGCAAAGTTTGACATTTTTTAATGGGGCTTCCACAATGTTATAAAGTGTCTTTAAGTAAATGCTGGCCTTGGTCTTGGTCAAGTTGGTCTCGGAAAGTGATGGTCTTGATCTCGGACCTCTTTTTCTTGGTCTTGATCTTGGTCTCGGGGTGTCTGGTCTTGGTCTTGGTCAAGTTGGTCCCGGAAAGTGCTGGTCTTGATCTCGGACCTCTTTTTCTTGGTCTTGATCTTGGTCTCGGGGTGTCTGGTCTTGGTCTTGGTCAAGTTGGTCTCGGAAAGTGCTGGTCTTGATCTCGGACCTCTTTTTCTTGGTCTTGATCTTGGTCTCGGGGTGTCTGGTCTTGGTCTTGGTCTTGGTCTCGATGTTATGGTCTTGACTACAACACTGTCAGGGACATCAGAAAAAAAACCCGTGGAGGAATGAAGTTGTCAGATTGCTGGTGTTACTGGGATAAGAGTATAGACTTCGACCTCTGTATCGCGTCCGTGGTCGTTTTTCAGCAGTTATCAGACGATCTTGACAGGTATTTTACTATGTACGGTATAGGCCCGATACCGTACATGTGAAATACCTGTCAAGATCGTCTGATAACTGCTGAAAAACGACCACGGACGCGATACAGAGGTCGAAGCCTTCGGTCTAGGATAAGAGCAGCATGACAACAGGGATGTCACTAGAGAGGGTGGGGAGGGGTATTTAAACACCCCATTGGTCGGGAAGTTCTTTTGTCATTTGTGCTTCTGTATGGTCTGAGGGCCATTTATGGGTAAGACCCCGCCTGTTGACTTGGCCGTCTACCCGTCAATAGGATTCTGTCAAGTAAAATAACGAGCGCCCTCCCCCCCCCCGTTTTTTTTTTTTTTTTTTTTTTGTCATTTACACTTGTCGGGTCAGTGACTCCGGCAGTGACTGGACTCCAATGGGTAAAACATTCTTTTCTTTTTTTCTTTTTTTTCGTTCTTCTTTTTGCTTGTCCGTCAGGCGTAGGTACATGAAGGATTCGGTCAGGTAGCCTACACCCCTCATGACATGTACCCCCCTCCCATTGAAAACGTTCTATCAGAGCTTCCCGTGAGTGACTCCCATGTAGGAGGTTCCAGCTTGTGCCCGGCCACGGTGGCCTCGGAAAATTTAATGGAGAGAATGTCAGAATGATGATCCACATTATGACCAAATACTGAACTACATGTTCAATGTGAAGATTGTTGTTTATTGACAATAGCTAGAAGTATTCGGGTTAAAGTGATAGGCTAATATTGTGGAGCTTCAATTTAAAAAATTGTCAAACTTTGATATCTGAGCTACATAGTAGTGTTCAAATGGATAAATAAACACCCTAGAATACAAAAGTTTGGAAAGTTACACTGCCAGTGGTAAGTTATACATTGAATAAACAATAAAACTCGGGGCGAGTTTTATTAACCTAGGTGTACACAGAATACAAAAGTTTGGAAAGTTACACTGCCAATGGTAAGTTATACATTGAATAAACAATAAAACTCGGGGCGAGTTGTATTAACCTAGGTGTACACACAGTAAGTCTATGGGAGGAAATGGGCAAGTGAATCTGGTCTCAACTTACGCGATTTCACTTTTTAAAGCACTAAATAATCATTTGAAATAATTTTTTTTCAGGCTTCATTTTTAGACCTCATCAAAGGCACTGTAGCATGGGGAATATTGCGGCTCAGATTTTTTATTAACTGCTGGTAAATGTTAGCCAATACCTTTAATTATTATTCACACTAGTTAGCAACATGAGCCAGTTAACTACGGGGGGGCGGGGGGGGGGCACATTCGCGCAATTGCGGCATTGTGCCCAGGTGGCCCCCCCCACAAATTTCTGACTAGCGCAAAAATGTTTTGACTTGGGATTTGGAGGGAAAAAAATCGTCACTACAACCCCCCCCCCTGCCTCCCCCTCCCCCAGCCTGAGCTATTTTCGGCGACTGCCATTACTGGGAAAAATTTTGGACCTGGGATTCTGTTAGAAACCAAATTCGTCATCACCCCCCCCCCCCCGCTCTGGCGTGACCGGGAAAATCGGAAAAAATTTTAGTGCCCACAGATTGATCTTGTCAGGGATAAAGGGCTTCTGATTGCATGTTGCACCAAGAGCGGCTATAAAACTTTTTTTTTTTATTCAAGAAATTTTTTGTCTTTATTCAGAATTCCAATGCAAAATTACAAAGTATGACATTTTCCATCCACAAATATAACATATGAAATAAAAAATTAAATAAAAAGTAAATTTAACAAAAATAATAAACCCGCTCTGATGTGCACAGGAGGACGCCATCTCCCGTACGCTGTACAAGTCACTGTACGATATTCGATCGATCGACGATTTGATCGCTCGTGTGAATCAGTCTGCTGATCGAAGCCAAGCCGGTTGTATGTCAGTTGCAGTCATCGTCTTTTATTTTGTATCAAAGTAAGTACATTTGCAATATTGAAAATGCCTGCTGATTGTGATATTGTGCAGAGAAATGAAAACGTGCTCGCTATTTCGCTTGATTCCTGCTGCTCTGTGTAGATCTATAACGCGCCCACTTTTTTTAATTGTTGCCGATATCTCCTCGCGTGTATGAAGATTACACAACAATGGAATGCACAAAAGCAAGCGGTGTCTCACACGTGCACTGTCATGCATGCAGCGGTGTGAAGTTATAAAATGTCACTTATCAAAGAACCTTCTCGTAAATTTGGTAGGCGTGATTAAATTTAGTACTGTAAGCTTAGGTAACCAGGTAAGTGATTTTTTTGTGGTATGTTTGCAACTGAATTTATTTTAATTTCTATGTAGATCTAGATAATGGGCCAGGCTTCAGGAAATTATGAATTGTGATCATTCACAGTGTCACTGACACTGTCAGTAGGGAGTTCGGTGAAATCCTGTTTATCAAAATCATATCTGCCAGTACACAAAAATGTTCCATTGAACTGTGTACAAAACTACAGAACCGGGTCATTTTTTTCTAGTTTTTGTCCGATTTGAAAATGAAGGAGGCAAAAAAACCTATAGAAAACTGGTACCACCTGAAAGCTTGAAGTGTGGGGATTATTTTCCACTAATTTGTTATGATGCTAGTCTCAGCACTAAGCAGCGCATTGTTGACAGAATATTTTTGTAGTTGAAGAGAACAAAAATAATTATAAAAAATAATTGTGTAATGATATCACAATATTTTGGCCTGCTATGAATTTCTCTTTCTTCTAGCTTTAGAATGGTACCAAACTGGTCATGTTTCTAAAAAAAATTAAAAAGTCACCGAACTCCCTACTGTCAGTCTCACTCTCACAGTCACCAGTCTCACTTAGTAACGTTAGATCTAACGTTAAATTAGCTTAATTCTGGAGAACGGGACCAGGCAATATTGGTATGATGGTGAGACTAAGTTAATGTTACTTCTGTACACCAAATATTTAACAGAAATTACACACAACCATGACAACACAAGTTCAGTTATGCTCTCATGGTCATGCATTGGGGGAAAACTACACGGGGGAGTGGGGTGATTTTGTTGCCCCCCAAAGTGGCAAAAGAGCCCCTGAAATTTTCAAAAGAGTCCCCTTATTACTAGGGTTCAATACAAAAGAGTATCTGGAATGCACTGAAACAGAAAAAGTCTAGCCCCCGAAAAGAAAATTTTAATTTTTTCCCTGCTTCTCATTTTATGATGCAGCTGAGAAATAATACTGCATGACAATTTAAGACAAAACTCAAGTAAATTTTTGTTTTTGAAGACAATTTAATTTATTTTTGTTGCTCTCGCTCGACCCAGTCATGCACACTACATGTAAATGGGCAAGTCCAACATGTCCAAGATAACACGCGCGTTACGTATGGGACATTTACAGACTTTAACCATCTAAAATATAATGTTAAGTTGTTTGAATTCTTTTAGTTTATCATTGATATGCATGGTATCTGGTAGCCTTTTGACAAGGCATTGTGGGTGTGGGTTGTCCCTCACGCCATTAAGCCTCTGAGCAGTAGTTGTATCCCGTGCGCCTAAAAAGAGACTAATTATAATGCCTACACTCCTGGCGCACCGAAAGATTGGTTGTTCACCCACAACGCCTTTTCTATTTTGCACTCACGAACGAAACTAATTATATATGCAGGACAGGTCTTGGAGCCTCATATGGACCGCCATAAATATTCATTACATAATCGGTTTGTTGCCCAATCCACGTTACGGACCGGTTTCAAATCGTACAATACATGAATATACCGTAGGGGCCTACTGTTTGAAAAGCAAGCTATTTCCCGTAACACTAGAAGGAATTTGAAGAAACTAGCTATTTTAGTCATTGCAAAATACCTCGTAATTGCATAATGTAACGAATCTAAAGTCGGAAAATAGATAGTCAACGTTGATAACACAGTTTCAGAAATCTATTCACCTACTGTAAACATGGACCCATCCATCACAAGCGTCCAGTGCATAGCGCATACTGTGTGCAGTGTGCGGAGATATCTCTACGTGACTACTATGCGAATGAATCGTGAAAGTCTGATTCTGATTGGCTGCCACCAAACGGTGGCAGATTTCGGCTGCAAAACAAAGGTTAAAATAAGAAATTCGATGCAGAATAGCAAAGGCCAAGGGGCTTCACCCCTTGCCTGCTTTGTCACTGGGGTTAGCGCGGTTAGTCTCGTTCTAGGCGCTAGTGGGCCATTGCGCTGACGGGGGAAATCATTAAGCCCTGAGGCCTTGATCAAAGGCTAGGTATCTGGGGGAAGAAAAATCACATGAAGGATGGTGACATTTGACCTTGGCAATAATATTTTACATAAGAAAATGTGTCGCGTTACGTATGGGACCACAAAAAATGATGTTTTTTCCACACACAAAACGGGAGTTGAAAACTCTCTGAAAGCATTTCAGTCAACAACTTGAAATCCAGTGTGGTAAAAGGTGCAATATTCAAGATTATTTGGGCAAAGTTTCATTTCATAAATGAAAGTACTTTTCATACAGGCACTACTCAATGTCGGAAAAGACACGTTACGTATGGGACATTTTGTCCCCCATTGATGTAATGTGGAGATATCAATATTTAAGGTTCTTTGGGCAAGTTTTTATGGTTTACGGAATTAAAATCAAAAACTTACACTAGTTAACAACCACTTGTCCAGGTATACTCTAAGGTTATCAGGTAAGAAAATTGAGTATCTTCACCAATATGGGGTCGTATCGCCCGTTTCACAGCTATGGATGGTATACTTTCAGGGAAAAGTTGTCATTTAAACCTCTCTGTTTTGATCCAGCATTGTTTTTGAGGTTTCTAATATGGATGAGATGGTAGTACAGATAAACATCATCTATAAATGTCACAAAAATTCAATTTTCCTTAAATTTGTGCAAAGAGGGGACAAAAATTTCACATAACACTTATTCAGTAGTATCACATTGTAGTCCCACATGTAGCATTTCGAGTATGGTTGCTGATTGTCGTAGAGGGTGGTGTTGAAGAGCAAAATTTAGGGTAGAATTGATGATCCCTATTGTTTCTTCATGACCCATATTCAAACAAACCACTACATGTAAATCTAATATTTGAGATAGAGTCAATTTATGAAGTTTTTGGTTTCTCCATTCACTTTGTGTTAAAATGTCCCATACGTAACACAATGTCCCATATGTAACACAATGTCCCATATGTAACATTTTTTCATTGTCTTATAAAATAAAGGTCTAATTAAATTTTCAACGCTTAATAGGGCATTTTACTTTTAAAATGAATAAATTAAAACATCCCAAAGTTTCATTGCAAGAAGTCTTCAATTCTACGAAAAAACTTTAAAAATCTTCCTAAATTTTTTACGTACGGGACATTTCATGCTTGGACGGCACCTAATTTGCATAATTAATTGATTAATGGCCAACTTTCTGTGCACAATTGAACAAGATGAAAAAGGGTTCTTGTCCATATATGAATTAAATATTAGATGTCTCTCCATGATTTAATAGGATTTTTTTCAATTGTCCCATACGTAACGCTGAGTTTTACATTTATGCCAATGAAACCCTTGAAATTTGCATTAATTTGCATAATATGACATTGAATTCTACAGAATTAAAAACTTTAACTCTTGAGCTTCACAATGGTGTTGAATATTTTTTTATTACATCAAGATGAAATTTTGACATCTGAGGTTACGTTATCTTGGACTTGCCCAAATACAGAGTTGCCAATGTCTGTGAGTCCATTGACATGAGACTCCAGAAGGCCAATGATAATAGGAGGTCCATATGCGTGAGATCAATAGAAATATCTGAAAATCAAACAAAATTTTGGCGTGAGAGAGGGCCAAAATGCATGAGTCTCGCACTCAAAGCGTGAGAGTTGGCAGCATTCTAAATCTGCGCATGTGCAATTGGCTATGTATCTTGCATGAAGCAGGGATTTGCACGAGCGTATCAAAATAATCCACCAAATTCAAATTTGGTGAACTGAACGCATTTATAGACAATGCAATAGCAACAAATAGAATATATGATTCTTTCATTTTCTGCAAATATTTCATTTGTTTGGAATGATTAAATGAGAATTTGAGTGTGAATTTTGGTCAATGTTTACAAACAATTGGCAAACCTGGGTGGAGTAAAAGGGACCAAGCAATATCAGTACATAATCCATGTACATGTAACCATACAAAATTGTATCCATGGTCATATTTTCTTATAGGCCACGTATTATATTATTAAGTCTCCCTGATTCTCATTCATTGGATGGAATATAAAAAAAAATATTGACAAAAAACATGTCAGATTGGTATGATCCTCTTCAAAAAGGAGAGGATCTTAAAGGCACTGTATAACAATGTTTCCAGTTTAAAAAATCTGAGCTACATGATTCCCCATGCTACTAGTGTCTTTGATACAGTCTAAAAATGAAGCCCTGAAAAAGTTAAAGTGTAAAACAATCATTAAGTGCTTTAAAAAAGTGAAAATCATTGAGAGACCATTCCAGCTTTTCTCCATAGACTGCAGTGTTGCACAATTTCCTATCACCCGATATAAAATTAATGTGCCAATTTGTATCTGCACATATTGTACTAGTGACAGCATAACTGTCCAAACTTTTGTGTTCTAGTGTGTTTATTTGTCCATTCAAACACTGTCAGATATGTCAGATAGCAAAGTTCGACAATTTTTTAAACGGGCCTTCCACAGTGTTATATAGTGTCTTTAAGTGATATGATAGCCGTAATACATTATCCCAAAAAGTCTTTCTTGGTTCCCACACCCCAAGTGACCTCGTCCGTACAGTATCATCTTACTGCATCTCTACTGGAATGAGACTGTAACTCGTAAGTAGACCTTTGCTACGCCTACAGACAGTGATTTTCCACAATACAGAAAATGGGTGGAATTAACAGAAATGACCACTCGAAATGGAAAGTGAGTTTTCAAACGGATAATGATGGAAAGCCTGTTTTTTTTTCTCCATGTATATTTTCACATTTTAAAAGAGAAAATCATGAGATTTTTAACAGAACTTCAAAAAAATTCAAACAAAGCACAGAAATGGTGGTAAAACAATTACATGTACTTCCATTGAAATGGCATTGTTAATTTTTTAAGTACATAAAGACAAAACTGCATTTTTCAGGCAAGTTAAACAATTCCAGATTTGTTAATAAAGGAACAAGGCTGTGTTTTCATATGGAAAATCAGTCACTGTCCCTACTTTGATTATTGGTCCTTCAACAATTTCTGACTGTATGGCTGGGTGTACGTCAAATGGTGGTTTGTCCAGTGTTTGTGTACATGTAGAGCACCTATGAATTGGTTTAAAGAAGTTGCCAATACAGCAGGACTGGGTAAAGAATTCAGATGGACTGCGAACAGTGCGAAGGCAAAGTGCCTTAATCTGGTACTGCTGTGCGGCCTGTGCCTTTTCCTCAGCTTTAGTGCATGTCCCATGGTCACGAAGAGAGGTCGGGTCTCAAGTCATACAATGTAAACAAATTTTCATTTGGTTACTTGGTTTGTTGTTTTCTGATGTCTGCCTACTTTGCTGTAACAAATACCATTCTTTAAGAAAGATTGATGAAAAATTTGATTAACGGTTAATCTCCTTTGTACTTGATTAAAAAACCATGCTTCAAAATATGGGTCAATGTCAACATTTTTCACTTTTCAAAATATGAATTATCATACTTATGAATGCAATTCATCTGTGGATGTAGTAAATTATTGGCAGGAATGTAGACAGATCTGTAGAGCTGTAAGCTGTAAACACAGCACACTCTTCTCAAAGGTGTTAAAAAATAATGATTGTGATAAACAATGAGAAGTCAGAAGTGAGCTGAAGACATCATCACACCTCAACTAATGGACCACATATTATTGCAACCATGGTTACCAGGAAACGGGATAATTACAGATGCAGGTGATTTCTGTGGAGAGGAATGTCTGCTTGGGTCCAAAGGTTGGATGAATTTATGACATGGGATGCTGCTGCTCTAGCATTGCTTCATCTGTGCATCACAAGAATTTTAAAGGGAAATATCAGCATGGACTGGTCACTGAAACCAGATCTGAAGTTGGATGAAATCATGAAAATGATTCTGAAATTAATAACACTGATCAATCAAAGTCTCTGCTGTGATTTTTTTTCTCCATTTATGTAATGCTGACTCTTCAACTATTTAATTCCTTCCAGCTTCCAAGTTCTGATAAATTGCTATCTATTGAAGCATTTTGTTCTGATACAAAATTCCCAATCATATTTTCTATACAGTTAGCCTGCCTATGGTAATATTGTGAAGGAGCAAGCTTGAGAGAAATCAAAAGTAAACTGTTAGCAGGAAATGCAATATTATTATTCCAGGTAATTTCCCAGAAAATTCCAACACAATGCCTCATGGCACGAGTTTGTCTTTTAACATCAAATTCCATTGGAGAGCACAGAACCCAGGTCTTATTACAAGGGTTTTTAGTTCTTTATTTTACTAGTATAGGAGTATATGTACACCTGGAGTCCTGGACAAAAGAAAGTAAAAAAAAATCAAATAAACTCCTACCATGTATCTTAACATGCTTCAAGGATATACAATCACTTTACTTACAAAATGATTTTGCCATCCAAATTTCCAATTTTTACTTGAAATTGAAAATTTATAATTATTTATTATTAATAACATTAATCACTCAGAAAAAAATGGAAGCATGAAAGTGTAACTACAAATGCTCATTAGTGTAAACAACATTTACAAATTACAAGTAACAAATTTTACATGTACCCATCTGTGTAGGCATAGTATACAATATGCCAGCATCACTGAGGGCATTATGTTAAATTATCTGCACGAGTAAAACTGTGGAACAGTCTGAACACACGAGCGATAGCCGAGTGTGTTTTGACTGTTTCGCAGTTACCGAGTGTAGATTATTTATAATACAATGCCCGAGAAGAGTGATGTGCATTATTTGATTTTATAAAATGGTCTCGTAGGTCCTTGTCATTTGAATAACAATGGAAAGCATATGATGAAAGCGGTAGGTTACGACTCTAGTCCTACGACGTTAGACCACAGACAGCCGTACTGCTTATTACCCGTTAGACGTAACTTACTCGTTAGGTCCTACTGGCTTACTGGCATCTTATGGATATTTCTTAATGACATGGAACTTTAAGTTAACCATTGGCATTTGCCAACAATAATTCCTAAACCGGAATTACCTCTTGAAGGGGCCACTTCAAGGGCAAAATCTTAGACAGTTTAATTCCGTTACTCTACACGGTAGATCGGCGAGACGAGCGGGCAGCGTTAACGTAACTTAGAGCTCCCTACGTCGGTACGGTACGGCATCTGAACTGAACTGTGTCGAAGGAATCTGTGCTGGGAAGGCGATTTATGCTTCTCAGAAACAGCCCAAGTATGCCTTAATAAGTGGTGAATGCATCAGTTCCGCTCAACAATTCCTGTATTCTCTTCATGTAAGGACATATCGAAAGTTAGCATTTTCGCCATATTTCGAGTGATAATTTTACACTCGTCGGAATTACGGTGATGATATGCGCGCTAACAAGATACAGTCGACATTCACGTGGCAGTAACACGCGCATGATCCTGCGCTGACGCGCTGGTTCGTTTTTCGCATGAGGTTTCTAATGACGCCGCGCGATGCGGCGCGACGGATACAATAATGGAAAGCCACGGTCCATTAGTACCGAGTCATTATCACCGTCATTATCACATGGTCATTGGCAAATTTTGCCATTAGGTTAAAATAAAAGACTGGTCCACATGAGTAGGTCTCACCAATCTTTGATTAGGACGTACGTGACCATTTTAAATTAAGAATATTTTGTGACAAGCACAGAGCTGCGAAGTGGTACTGAGTTTCAGTAATTTCTGCTAAAAGTGGTGAAAAATACTGATTGTTGCATGCTGCATGGAAATACTGATTTTATCAAATCAGTATTGTGTACAGTAATTCTACTGCATTTGTGTTAGAATTATTGATTTTAATTTAAAATATGGGAAAATTACTGAAAGACATTGATGAAAGTTGGCATTTCTGCAAGTAATGTTGCAAGCTTTTCCTCATGCTGTGAAATAGACGTAAGAATTTCTTGCCTCTTTCCTCCACTCTAGGAATCACCTGTAGTTTCTCACAATGGCAGGAAATGGTGTCGCTCGCATCCAGCAACCAGCCCCATACTTCGAGGCAACAGCAGTAGACCCAGAGGGTGCTTTCGTAGACATCAAACTGTCTGATTACAAAGGTTTGTTATATTGGCTTGTTTTTCCTTCCTATTATTACTGTCATTATCTGAAATCAAATGCCTATTTCAAAAGTTAAAGCCACAGGCTAACAATGACCACAGTTTTAAAAAAATGTGAGCTACATGTACGTTATCCTCCATGCTCTTAGTGTCTTTGATAAGGTCTAATAATGAAGCCCTGAAGAAAATTGTATTTTAAAATGATGATTTAGTGGATTAAAAAAGTGAAAATTTACAAGCACTCAAGTTGACCAGATTCACTTATCCATTCCCATAGACTAATTGTCCGTAGATCTAGGCTATTTTATCCTCCACCTGAATGGAAATTGTTTATTCATGCATACATGTATCTTCCCAGTGGCAGCATAACTTTCCAAAGTTTTGTATTCTAGGTTGTTTATTTGTCCTTTTAAACAGTACTATGAAGCTCAGATATCAAAGTTAGATTTTTTTTTGAATTGAACCTCCACAATGTTAGCCTATTGACTTTAAAGGATAAAGTGAAAACTGAATGTATGGTGCAGTTTCTATGTCACATCTATACGGCACTGAAATTTAAATACGTACATGTACATATCTACTGTTCAAATCGCACAGAAGTCACTGAGCTTTAAACTTAGAAAAAAAATTAAGCCACGGTAATAGAAAGCTGCTTTGACTATAGATGGAAAATTGAAAAACTTCAACAAATCCAAAATGCAGCAGCAAGGCTCGTCACAAGATCACATCAATTCTGTCACATGACTCCAATTTTTAAACGTCAACTTCACTGGTTACCAATCAGATCCAGAATTTTCTTCAAGATACTCCTCCTTACCCTCAAGTGCATCCACAGTTTAGCTCTTCCATACTTATCTGAACTCATTACAATCAGCCAACCGTCCAGGTACTCTTCTCCGCTCCTCACAAGGCATTACGCTAGTCCACCCATCTGCCAAGATGCTCTCTACGCTCGGTGAAAAAGCATTTTCAACTGCTGCTCCCCAACTGTGGAACCGACTACCACAATATCTCAGAAATCAACACTCCATCAGTCTCTTCAAATAGCAACTCAAATTTCATCTGTTTAATTAAGACAGTGCATTTGAACATGTATTTGGAAAATGCGCTATAAATGCAGTATTATTATTATTATTATTGAAAAAGATTAAGAAATTTTGAGGAAAATTGGGTTAATTCAATTAAGTATCTATTGTGGGGACAGAAAGTAATTGATTCATTATTTGTGTCAACACTGCGTGCATTCACATGAATGGGGGTTTCATCATACTAATACAATGGACTTCCAAAAACATTTCCCATTTTGTATTGAATTTTAATAAGAATTTAAAGTGACATGTGTTGCTTGTGTGTGGCAAAAAAAATAAAAAATTATTGTGTGGATTATATGTGGTGAGGGTACAAACTGTGATCACTTTTTGGACCTTTTGACATGTACTGCACGTAGGCCCTGGACCTTTGATCACCGTTGAATACAAAATCCAATGGAGGGAAAAAAAACCAGTAAGCAGTAAACTTAGTGCTTCTATTAGAGATGATATAGAGAAGGCAACCACTTAATGATAAGTGATCGTTTAGTCAAATATATTTAGCTACTCTCAGACAAATTCATATGGACAAGAGATATCGAGCAGGAAATCAATATTGACTTAATGTAAAGGCCCTTGAGTTTAAAAGCTTGAAAGAGGCAGGCACAACCGCACAAGGACAAGTGTGGGGCACACTTATTAAAAATTTGACTAAATTTATTTCAGTGAGGCCTATCTTTATGGAGGTATTTTCTTTTTTCATAATGTGCTTGTTGACTGAAAATGAAATTACGATTGAATTATTCTGTGAGAGCTTAAAAGCAACTAGTTTTGTAAATGGTAAAAGTGGAATGATCTCCTATTTGCAAGATAGTAGTCCTACTTGAAAGTATTTTATCTGTGTGCCCTCAAAATCACACACTGTGAAAGGTTTCAATTTCTGAGAAAAAGATGAAAAGAAACAGAAAGTTGTACAAAATAGGAGTAATGAAATAGTCTGCACCCCAGAAAGAATGTTAATTCCATTGGAAGCCACACAACAAATTTCACGTACCATCACTGCATTTTTAGCTCACCTGAGCCAAAGGCTCAAGTGAGCTATTGCGATCGCTTTTTGTCCGTCGTCCGTCGTTCGTCGTGCGTCGTGCGTCGTGCGTCGTGCGTCGTTCGTCGTTCCCGTCTGTGCGTCGTGCCGTCGTGCAGTAAACTTTTAGACATTTTGCAGCTTCTTCTTCAAATGCTGATTGGATTTGGTCCCAAACTTCGAGCAGGAAATGATCCTTAGGGGGTAGAATTCGAAGGGTCGCTCAACTGTTCACCTGCCCCCCAGAGGGCCCAGCGGCAGGGCCCAAAGGGCCAAAAGTAGGTAGTTTTCAAACATCTTCTTCTTAGTCCAGAAGTAGTTTAGTTAAGCCACTTGTGTTGTAGATACCTCTATAGATGCTGGAATTTAAATGCTTCCTCATGACAATTGCCCAGGGTGGCCCGTCTTGGCCCCCAAGGGCGGCCAAAAGTTTTGGGGTAGGAGCCTATAGGAGTAAATTCACATTCACATGAGTGAGATTAGAACCGAAACTATGTGGGCAGTGATCCTCAGGGGAGGGAAAAGAGGTTCCTGGATGGTACACCAGCCCTGGGGGCCCCGGGGGTACGGCCCATAAGGCCAAACTAGGTAACTTTTAACCACAAGTCCATTTGTAACCAAACTGGGTGGTAGATGGTAACAAGTGACCTCAATGTAATTTGGTCCAAGGTCACAATGTAGGTCAAGTCAAATTAAGCCAGTTTCTTCCATTGGTTAGTATAGCCTTTTTCTCTAAATCCAAAAATAGTTTAGTTAACACTTTGTATGTAGATACCTCTAATATGTGCTGAATTAATGTTTCTCATGACAATCCAGCGGTGGCCCCGTTTGGCCCCCAAGGGGGGGGGGGAAGTTTGGAGGTAGGCCCTATAGAATAATTCACATTCACATCAATGATTTAGACCAAACTTGGTGGGAATGACCTCAGGGGAGGGGAAAAGTTTCCTGGAATGTACACCAGGCCTCCCCCCCCTGGGGGCCCATGGGCCAGGGCCCATAAGGGCCCAAAAACTAGGTAACTTTCTAACCAAGCCATTTGATACCAAAACTTGAGGGTGTAATGCCCGTAACAGGGACCTCAATGTTATTTCGGCTGTCAAGGCACATAAGTAGGTCAAAGGTCAAAATGTTTAAGATACTAGAGTTGTTGCTGTTTTTATAAAAACGAGATGTTAGATTTAATTTACTTAGGCAATCAGCTATGGCAAGGATGAAGTTTTTCAAACTGGTTCATTTGGCTATGTTGGTGCCTAGATATCAGGCTCCAAGGCCCAAACTATATGTTATTAAACTGATGTTTTTTCTATGGGTCTTACCATAGAGAGTTTGCGAACCTCAGGTGCGCGTCGTGCCCCGGCGGCCCTCTTGTCTGATAATACATAAAGGCAGTGGATCTCATTTGCAAACATCCCCGCAGACCAGGAAAAGATAATCCATGCCCTTAGGCTATTGATGAAGGGCATGTCTGTGAAATCTGGGGGTCAGTGATTGCCTAGAATTTGAAAAATGCAAAAGAAAAACAATAGCTGTTTAGTGTATGTTCTATGGTAGGAATTTTTCTCTCGCGAGAAAAAAAAAATCAAATCTGAGTCTAACAGTGACTATAATTCCACTAAAACTGAGTTTCTAGCTTCTTTATTTTGCTAGAGGTTCCCAGATGCATTTTCTTCTAAATGCCATTGTATTTACACAATGTTAATTTTTAGGCATGCAAAAGAGATCCCCTGCCTTTAAAGGGAGAAGGAGCCAGCAACTAACAGGCAAGAAAAAAAATGACATTGTGAGAATTATGGTACATGGTGATAAAGACAGCCTAGATAAGGGGTACTGTGTGATACTCACCCTCAGCAAGGCCCTATAAATTAGTTAATTTGTGTTTATTTTACGTCTTTGCAAGTTTTACCCCGGGATAAAACTTGCAGAAACAGCTAAAGAGGGAGGAGCTTATCGATTCAAACAGTGCATACATTACCACGGCGCGACTCACTAACATGGGTGGCATGCATCGGTTACGCATGGTCAGCTCCTGACCTGTGCACGTGTGATATGATTGGTTGGCAAGAACTCAAATTTTTTCTTAACTTATACGGTCTGTTAGTTGCTGGCTCCTTCTCCCTTTAACTGTGCAACAAAAAAAGAAATGTACAACTATGAATTTTCACAACAGAAATTTTAAGCATTATACATGATTGTGGGAGCACTGTGTCTTGTAATTTGAGGAATATATGTACTTCCAGTAGTGTTGCACGACTAAGTCTCCAAAAGTCGTAGTCATGACTATCGTCGAGGAGTCGCGACTCTGACTTTAGAAACACAAGAATCGACTCCATGTAATCATATACGTATGCCATATAAACCAGTCAAATCATCTATGACAATGTGTGGGACTATGGCAAAAGGTAAATTTTTCAGTGATCGTAATTACAGTTGAAAGTTGAATTTACTGAAATCACTGAAGGAGGACGCTGAACAGTTATTGTATAGGCTAAAGCATGCTTCCTTTTATCTATTGATCATGCCGACAGAACTGAATGCTGAGATTCGGCAAATCGTTGGAGTCGCGACTTTTGATCGGTGACTAGTCGACTCCCAAAAATCATGGAGTCGTGCAACACTAACTTCCAGTCTTGCCATTTCCCTTCCTTTGCTATAATAGCCTTCTGTTTTTAATGTGTCATAGTACAATTCGTGTAGATGCTATTATCATCCATCAGAA
>JZLH01S0311044.1:33387-51381 GCA_001188425.1 Eucidaris tribuloides
AAAAAGACTGTAAAACATTTTAATGTCATTGATGCTGGATTAATTTAAAAACAGTACATGTATGATGTATCCTCAGTTGAGATGGAAATGGTGATGTGAGACCTAAAAAATTACATTTTATCAACTGTAATTGACCCAGATACTGTGCAATGAAACTGTGCAAAGATTTCATTTTCCAACTTGTCAAGAAAATGCTTTTATGCATCCATGGAGTGTCTTGTAATTGAATTTAGATGTTTTCATCTAATCATCTTACAGTACTGCAGTAGGGCTATGCATCTGTCCCAAGCCAGTATGTTCACATAACAATGTACCAAAATACCAGGTATGATGCTGGTTGCTGGAGTATAAAGTCTCCTGAGATTGATCATTGGAGCCTTTGAAAAAATGAGAATTGAATGGAATATGATTAAAAAGAAATCTTCTTGCTTAGTGCATGTGATATTTTTTTCTCAGCATGATACATGTACATAGGATGATTAGGAAAGACAAGACTGATCACTGATACAGAGTACTTTACAACAGTAAATATAATGAAAGCACATAACAGGGCATCTGAAAATCATGGTTGGGCACTCAGAAAAAAAGAACATGCCCGATTGGGCAGTGTCTTTTTTGGCAATGATCGATTGACAAAAACTGCAACTTGCGTCTAGATCAATCGTCATGCAATGCAGTTTGTTTGACGATTCATCATGTGACTGCAAAGATAGTCTTGCGTACTTTACGACGTCTTCTCTCTTCAGCACTTTGATGGCAAAATGGTCAATGCATGCATGTATAGCACTCTCGATATGTTTGGGCTTGCGCATGTACGTACAGGTACAGTACAGTTCGGTATGTGTACGTACAAAGCATGCACATATGCCTGCCCCAGCCACACGCTGGCTTGCGACCAGCCAGCACCATTCCTCTTACATGTACATGTACAATGATCCCTATAAATTTAGGATCTGTAGCTTGCCGTGTATGCTTTGGTTTTGCTGTTGAATTTTCTCACTGGGCTATATTATGGTGGAAATATTCAGGCATTTGGATTTTGCTGTCGGGCACTTGAATTTTCAATGTAAGTCCCGACTGGGCAGGCAAAAAAAAAAAATTTTGTCGAGGTCTGCATAGACAATTGATTGAAAGAAAACTTAAATTAAATGATTATCATTTTGGTTTGCATGTCATGCTTGGATGTCTTTGGATAGTCAGGTTTACCTTGTACAATATGATTTCAACTTTCTCTCTTTCTTCTTTTGTTACAGGCAAATACCTAGTGTTCTTCTTCTATCCACTAGACTTGTAAGTATAAATTTCATTATAAGTTTAAAAAAAAAAAAATCTTGGCTTAAAATACATTGTACATGAACATATTATAGTTCCTTCAATGCCCATGTTCAATGGGTGGACAACCGGGCAATCATTCATAAGTAAACCAGAATCTCGTGTTACAAATGTAGGCTTTGTAAATTAAGATAATTTAGTTGATATGGTTTGTAATCTATTTTCCTTAAAAATTAAGTAAATGGAAAGTTAGTTTATGATAATTAAAAACTGTTGTTGGTTCAATAATGGTGAATATGGCAATCTCATGTGTGTGTGTTAACATGTTTGTGTGTGTGTGTGTGTGTGTGTGTGTGTGTGTGTGTGTGTGTGTGTGTGTGTGCGCATGTGTGTGTGTGTGTGTGTGTGTGTGTGTTTATGTCTGTGTCTGTGTTTAATAGTGTATGTTTATGCATGCCAATGTACTTTCTATGTGTGTGTGTCTGTATTTTCAAATGTTTGAGAGATATTTTTATGATGCATACTTGCTAAAAATGGATAAATATTGAGTGGATTAACTGCAACGTGCCCCCCTAGCATAATGGGTTCTCAAATAGCGGCGCGCGCCAATTTTGGCGCATCAGGCCTTCCAAAGTGGCGCATGAAAGCCGTCATGATGAAAATTATAAATTGTGTAATTTGTTTGAATTTGTATTTCCGTATTTTTCATTAATTATTAGAGCCATTCTGGGCCACTCAAAACGCCTCACATCTAACAGCTTCAGGGGGCTCCGCCCCCTCAACCCCCGCCAGGGGCCCTTGAGCAGGCCCCTGGACTCCACGCCACAAAGCTTCGCTTGCTCCCCTCACAGTGATGCCAAGTGTTAATTTTTTGCTGTATGTAGTACTTATTTAGCACGTTGCAAATACTTGTGATTTTGGGCAAAATGCCTCAAACTGTATATTTTTGGGATCACTTTGGAACACTTCTATGGAAAATAGATAAAAAATACTTTTTTTCAAGCAGAAATATATATTTTCTAGACTAAAATTCTTATTCGTAAGAGATTGGCATCTCTGCCCTCGCTTCGCTTGTAACATGGTGGCGCATTATACATTCTCGATATCAAATTTGGCACTTCAACAAAAATAATTGAGAAACCCCGAGTCCCTGATGTATATATCTGCACTCTGCAGAGTGTCTGATCAAAAACAAATGAGTGAGGCCTAATCAGCTCACCTCACCATACACTCACATGTAGATATCTTGATGGGAAATTGTGTAGTCCCTGAACCGAGTCATTTACATTGAAATGTTGTGGTACTAGCACATGAATGCTAGCATTGTATGTGTGAAATTCAAGTTGTGGGCCACCCCATGGTGGTAACATACATGTAGAGTAATTGGATATTTGCAAATGTGTGTGACTACACATAGATTGCTGTCTTAATTTATGCAGTTTTACTCTGTGGACCTGCAAAAAATCATGGATGAATTTGTTTCCCATACAGTACACAAGTTCTGTGAATGCCCAGTCCAACTGGTTACATACATGTACATGTATGGTGGAAATATTATGATTTGTCCATGCACTTTCTACACACGTACATGTAACTGCTGAAATTTGATTACAATTGTGTAGATCTGGGGAATTTTATTTGATTAGGAGTAATATGATGGACACAAATAAGTTATCTTGTCTTCAGGGCAGCCTCAAGGAAGGGATATAATCACATTGATACAGAGAGTAATGATAAAATAAATTTAATCAAATTTCATTCTTGTTCGTGTTTTCCATGTCTGCTATCTATTGAAATATTGCCAAGTGTTACCATAGAGATCTGGACCTTTTTGACCTGTTATAAAAAAAAAAAACATTTTAAACAAAGGCAGTGATAAGGAAGAACAGAAAGGATTTGTTGTACAGCTAGACACCTGACAAATAAATTATACTTTCATGTTTAAAGGCAGGGAATCTCATTTGCACACATCCCCGCAGACCAGGAAAACATCACTCATGCCCTTAGGCTATTAATGAAAGACTGTCTGTGAAATTGGGGGGGGGGGGGGTCCAATAATTACGTAGAATTTGAAAAATGTGAAAGTAAAACAGTGGCCATTTAGTGCTAATGTAAAGTAGGAGTTTTTGTCTAGCGAGACAAAAATTCAAATCAGAGTCTAACGACCACTATTATTCCCTCAAAATTTGAGTTTCTAGCGCTCATACTTTGCTAAAGGTTCTCAGATGGTATTTTCTTCTAAATGCCAACATGAAGTAAAGCTGGGTGCCTAGGCATGTTCTTTTTTGTCACGGCAAGCAAAAGGATAGCGATAGCATGCACCTGCACCTGTACTTGTTGGTGGATATTAAATGTTCAAGTGAACAAAACAGGTTCTGATTTTTGTAACTTCCTGGTTGTATATTTGAGAGACCATCAATGTTCAAGTGGCGGAAAGAAGGGCCTTAAAGATAAACATAAAAACCAGTGAAGTTCTGATGCGTTAAAGACAAGTTACATGTACGAGGATATGTAGGGACAGTGATTTTCCGTTTCAAGAAAAGGCGTTTTCCCTTTCCAAAAATCTGGAATTCCGTTTCAACTTGTCTAAAAAATGGAAATTCTGTTTTATCATAGACTTTGTATACATGAAAAAAATTGACAATTCCGTTTACATAAAACTTGAAACAAAATTTCTCGCTGTTTCTGTGTTTTTGTGTCAACTTTTTCTAATTTTTTTCTGAGTTTTGTGTTTTTTTCCTTTTCAAAAAGAGAAAATTTGGAGAAAAAAGTTTTTCCGTGATTTTCCGTTAGAAAACTCATTTTCCGTTTCAAATTGTGATTTCCGGAAATTCCGGCTGTTTTCCATTTTCGCGGAAAATCACTGTCCCTAGATATGGGTCTTCTTAATGGCCTAGGGGACAGACATTTAATGTCTGTTTTTCTAAGGCGATTATTCAACTTGTGTGACTTTGACTGATGCAGAGTTAGCTGTAGGCCTATAGTACTCTGTATTCCTTTTTCCAAAAAGTGCTAAAGACGCCTCAAAATGCCAGCTCTCAAAAAAGGTGAATTAAACCCAATGTAATATTTTCTGTAAACAGGATTAATGTCTATGTTACTCAAAGATAATTTACAAACATTTTACTTTGGTGTAGTTGTGTGTGTGTGTGTGTGTGTGTGTGTTTGTGTGTATTTATTGTGTGCATACATACATGTATCTATACCAGCGTAGGAAATACACTGGGGCGACGGGCGATTTAGCCCCCCCAAAAAGCCCCTAAAATCACTAAATATCCCTCAATTGAATAGGCTTCAATGTATAACATATTGACATTCCTAATTCATGCTTCAAAGTAGCCCCAGAAAATAAAGTTTTATTTCCTGCCCTGATCTATACAGCAGGGCTCCAAGGCTCCACACTACATTTTTTTCTTTATGTGGCCCGGATCTGGGGCCACTAAAATCTTTAAAAATCAATGTTTGGTGACACCGAATGATTGAAATTTCGTGGCCCCCAAAAACCAAAGAAAAACATTAATAATTATTGTACATTTACTCTTGCATTATATTTAGCTGAAAATAGCTGTTCGGGCTGAAAATCCATGCTAAGATGGCTGATAATCTGTTTTAAATTCTTGACAAAGGAAGCCGCGAGAATCCTTAGATATCTCGCAAATATTTCATGATGGGGAATGCGATCTGGATCTCCTATTCAAGATTGTTGAGAATCTTTTTTTTTTTCTTGCATGTCCGTACAGTGTAAAATAAAAAATACGAAACACACACACAATGAATGCTTCATAGTTTCAATCACTCAATAACCAGGGTTATTACATTGTAAATTCAACGGTCTGAAATCATACCTCTTTATATGTTGTTAGATATTCTTTTCACTCAGAGCAGGCGATTTTTTTTTTCTTGCTCAGGGTACTTTTGTGTATTGAAAAATGTTTCACAGGGGGCTACTTTTTCATTTTCCGGGCTATATTTAAGTTTGGGGGGCTATCATTTCCAGGGATTGCATTCTCATAATTTGAGGGCTACTTCACACCTGATAACCATGAACTTTGATCGATGGAGGTTGTATGTATCTTCCAGACGAGTCAAGTACCCGGACACCGTGCCATTAGAAGCAGTAGCAAGAAGTTGCAAACAAACCCAGGAGATAAGAGCAAACGATTTTCTATATAAACTTGATTTTTCGAATGAAATAACTAAATATCACTACATAAAATGTTTTTATTGAGCCAACATATCAGAGAATAACTTTTAAAATAGGTGTCCGATACATACTCTTCCAACCGTACACGCAAATTTTAAAAAACAATATCATGTATGTTTCTATTTGAACATGATTGTCTTGTATATGCACGAAAAGTAGACTTTCCTCATAGAAATAAGTGTAGTTCATAAACCGAGGAGCTAGGAGAGAATTGAGGAGGAGATAACAAAAGAAGAAAGAACAAAGAAAGAAAAAAAAAAGAAAAAGGAAGAGAAAAGAATCAGGGGAGTTAGCGAGAGAGTGGAAAAAAGCACAAGCAAAAATACAGTAGGAAAAGAAACGAAACTGCCAGAGAGGAAGAAATAAAATTACACTGAAAAGCTAAAGTGTATAATATTCCAAGATCTAAACTTGCAATTTGCATATAGTAGTTACAGACCGTCAGCATAAAAACCAGCGCAAATAAAACCAAAAATCCAAACTGATGAAATACTTTAATTTAGGTGAGTGTATTTTTATATAGAGAAAGTGCAGAATCTAATATATTGGTACCATGTTGTACTTACAGCCAACTTCTTCCCAGAAGTGTCCCTCTCCACCTCCATAGTGCTACAGAATTTATTTTTAGAACTAGTCTGACTGCAAACTATTATTCAAGAATGATAAGAGTAAATCAAACTAACCACGCGTCGAACGGCCTAGTTGTTGGTGCCTTGCTAACATGGGCATCTGAATCAGACTACTGTCAACAATGCTCAGAGTTCTTGCACGGAGCCCAGAAATTCTTCAAAGGATTACCAACTTCCTGCCAGTGGTGGAGTCTCAACTTCAGATGTCTATGTAAAAAGCAAAAGGGACCAACACTGGTCGTTTGGGCTTGGTTTATTATGAATTACTCTTGCCCTTTCTTGAATTATGGACTGGCGGTCAGGCTAAGTTCGAAAACAGCCTTAATATAAATTCTTGGATACTTATAAAACTGTAGTCAGTGTTCATGGCAGGTTCTCAGGTGACGGGTTTTCTGTCAATCGTTATTATGATCACTAGGCATATCAGCGAATCTCCTTTTCTTACGGAGAAAGCGCTGCGTCCAATACTTTTGCTCACCACTTTTAGAGAAATTGACACGCAAGCGTTAATTCATTAATTGTTTATCACACAAATCACGCATTGACACTTTGAAATATTAAGTTAGCCCATCGGCGGCACCAACCTCGCATATTTTGGAATTGTGGTGGCACCGACATCCAACTTTTAGGTAGGCCCCGGGCCACGCGAGGCCCGGCTAGTGTCAGCCTGTATATCCAGTACATAAATACACCTACCAAATTTCTCTTTTCCTCTTGTCTCATCATTTTTGTATGTGGGCTGTTTCACAATCAGGGTATATATTGCCATAAACCATTATATGACTTCACTGCAAAAAATGAATTCACTTGCTGGTGTAAACTTTCATACCCAGCAATTGGCCACTGCACAGTCTGTCTACAGCAGTGAAGAAACTGTTTGAAATTGACAACTTAGGTACAAATTGTGTATGTTTGTGTCAGTTTTGAACAATTTCACAGTCTCATCTGATCTTTATGAATTTATGAACATTATCATTAATGTCACCAATGACAATTACAGATCAGGAAGACCTGTAAAGTAAACACTGAGTCTGGCTTATTCCAAACCCATGTCAGATGGTGACATGTTAATAAATTATGACGCTGTGTCAAAATCTGGAAGGAAATTCCGTCAAAATTGTCCTCTCTGAATTTGATGTAAATGTGGCATACCTAGGGATTCCCAAGGACAGCATTTTGTTGTCATAAAAAACAAGTCATTCACTTTGCCCATAGTCCTCAAGTTTTCAGTTGGTAAATATTACAAAGTCGCTAGTTGGAATTCCGTCAAAAAGTGTCCTCTCCGAAAAAAACGGCCTTTCTGACTCATTTTTTTTGACATCATATATTCCGACTAAAATTTATTTCAGGGTATGGATATTTGACATACAAAAGTACACTTACTTTGTCTATCTGTAAATACACCAAGACTGATGTATCCCCCTCTTTATAATTCAGCACACAAAACTTTATATACCCATGTCACCTTTACTAATAATATGCGAAGGTTGAAAAAAAAAATTGGGGCAACTTGACGCCTCCAAATTTTACTGTTTTTATATATGACCTATTTGCTACACAAAATAAAACAAATTGAAGGAAAAAAAAGAACTTGATTTTTGACCCCCTGTGAGACTAATTGATGTACCCTGATTGTGAAACAACCCATGTCTAGTGGCTTTGTTTTACAAACACTACTTTTTGTTACTTTTTACCGCTCGTAATCAATGTACGTTCAATACCATCCGCTTGCCCCTATTGCAAGGCCGTGCATAACACTGAACTCTATACTGTACGTAGTGTAGAGTTTAGTGGTGCGTAACAACAATCATGGAGCTGCGAACAGAATTGCCGTTGAGGGTAGGACCTTTGTTAGTCGGGCTCGGTTCACCTTTCTTCGGGTGAATGCGTGCTACATAGGGACTTGCACACAATTTGTGCACACTCATTTTCCAAAAGTGTACAGGCATTCCTAAATATTACCTGAGCAAGGCCACCTCCAAAACATTACGATATGCGACTTTTCGGTCCCTTTAATGGTCCCAGCAAAGAAACATGTTGCTATTCTATCATTATTATTCATTGTCTTGAAATTTGAAACGAATTAAGTGAATTGGATTAAAACAGATATTGCATAGAAATCGCAATATTACATATATGTCTTAGATTAATGTAAATACCTTGAACTTTTTCAGCTCTGTACCACAGATGTTTCTCAACATTTTGTTTGGTTTCAATTGTTCTTTAGCACATTTGTATGCCCAACGGAGATCCTTGCATTCAGCGACAGGTCAGATGAGTTCCGGGCCATAAACTGCGAAGTCTTAGCGGCATCATGTGACTCCCATTTCTGTCATCTTGCCTGGTAAGTTGAAAATTTGTGTTTTGAACATTTATAACAGGGCTCTGTACTAGCACTTGCCCGCCAGCCCAGGGCAAGTAAGATTTCATGTGGGGCAAGTAAAAACTCAAAATGTTAAACTTTACTTGCCTGATTGGGCAAGTAAAATTTTGATCATGAAATAACAAAAACATATAAACAACAAAAATATAAACAACAAACATATAAACAACAAATATATGTCTAAAATTTTGTGTTCAAGTCTATTTCAACATTATTTTGTTCATTGTAATTTTATGACTGAACTTCATAAATCACACCTATTGCATCCCCCAGAATTAAAATAATAAATGTCCAAAAGCCTTTGTTTAAATTTAGTGAGAAATCATTTTTAATGTTTTTGCTTATTGTTCATCGGGCAAGTAAATCTTTCATTCGGGCAGCCAAGTAAAAATCCGAAAGTGATAATTTCACTTGCCTGACAGGTAAGCAGGCAAAAAAGTTAGTGTGGAGCCCTGATTTATAAAGTAAATGTCTCATTTCTTATGTATTATATTGTTTTGATTGGATCAGCGGTTTGGAAAAAAATTAACCTTGACCTGATAGCTGCGGTCGGGATGCGGCACTCCATTCCAACTGACTCAGCTATAGTTACTGTATGCTGTATGGAGAAAGTGAATTTTAAAAGGAAAGTAAAACAATTCCTCAAATGTATTGTGATATGGCAGGCAGAGTTGTGTACAATATCTCATAAAAATGTTGATGTATTATCTACACAATGTTTATCAAATTCTGTTGACAAAAATAACCATTCAAGTAACTTGCGATACAGCATTCTTGTAGGACTCCTTATGCTACGTAATGTGCCAAAAAGTGTAAATTTACGTCAAAAATCTTTGAAAACCTACAAATCACTGCAAATTTGATGAAATTTGAGTTGCTGTTTTGTACACATTTTCATGTTAGAGATGTAGGAAGTGGTTCAGTGAAAGATATCATGATTGTACTAATGCAGAGGGAAAACAAGAAATGCAAGAGAAAGGGGGGCATTTACGTAGGACATCTTGTCAGTTAACATGACAAGCAGAGGTCAAAGGTCAACCCAGTTAAGACCATCAAGAATTACACTTCTGGCCACTTTGACCTAGTCGAATGATTTAACACGTTTGGTCCCATTGGGAGTCAAAAAAATGTTCAACGTACACTGCAGGACAAATTCAATTTTGAAATTTGAATTAAAAGAAAAACTTCCCATTCAAAACATATAGGGCAAACTTGAAAATATTCAATATATGCACTAATTCAACTTGTGCTAGGTCAATTTGCATGTATGATATTGCTAATTCATCTGTACTGGGCTTTGGTATTGTAATGGAAACTTTCTTGTTTTCCATCTTAGGACACAAACTCCTAAGAAGATGGGAGGAGTAGGCCAACTCAAGATTCCTCTCCTCTCTGACCTGACCAAGAAGATCTCCAAGGACTATGGCATCCTACTGGAGGACCAGGGAGTCTCACTCAGGTATGGCCTACTCCTTGCTGGGTAGTTTACTCTCATCTGGGTCACCTTCATCCTTTACTAGATATGGCTTACTTGTTGCTGGTTACAGTTTACTCTTATCTATACTATGTATTGCTTACTCACTTAAATAACTGAATTACAATGTAATTTTTGTTGTGAAATTAATTGGAATTTCATTTTTTACAACATACTATATTTGTGCTATATTTCACTTCGGAATAACTTTGATGATTAATATGAAATGATATATGTGTTAACATTTGGCGTTCCATCGAACAAGTAACTAACTTCCAGAGTTAAGTTAGTCCACTTTCGAGAATACCAGGCTTTGTGTTGGTGCCCATGTAGTATAGATTATGAAACTGGGTCATTAGCACTTTTGTAGCACTGCCCAGCAAATTTAAGTTGTTTTCATGACAAACTTGAGAGATACTTGGTGTTTCTTCATATACTTCTATAGTGTTGAGTGGTCTATATTAAAGTACATGTACATATTTTTCTGTAATCTTGACAATTATTTCTTCATAATCCCCCAGAGGTCTGTTTATAATTGACGGCAAGGGCATCCTTCGTCAGATCACCATCAATGATCTCCCTGTAGGAAGGTCAGTAGATGAGGTTCTACGTCTGGTCCAGGCTTTCCAATTCACCGACGAACACGGAGAAGGTATGACACCAGCTATGGGATTTACATATCATTAGTTGTCCAGCAGAAGGGCCCTAGCAAATGTACCTAGCAGAAAGGCATTAACCTTTACATGTAGTTGAGATGAAAGTAGTGTGATATTGTTAGGTCCTTGTGTGAGTTTGTTCCGCCCTTTTGCCAGGAACATTTGCTCGGGCCCTACTGCCAGACAAGCGACGATATAATATTTCACTGGCAAAAGGGTATATTGAGAAAAGCTGAGCTAATAAAGGCCAAGTATAGTTTTAAGTGTAAGTAATCAAATATCCTGATATGAACAATAAAATGATTGAATTTTGATTCTCAAATCTTGATTGATCTCACAAATTTTTTTCAGCAATTGGTCAAAAAGTACAGCATTGTCCCTCCAATATAAGAAAACAACCTCAAACCAACCAACAATTTATACTGACATGTTTTGGTTCTTAAACCATCAGTAAGTTGATATTACAGGGAAACCCTGTTATAACGAGGTTGTCGGGACTGCCAATTTTACCTCGTTATAACCGGTACCTCGTTGTAAATGTACATATTATGTATCACACAAAATATAACATGTATGGGACTAAGCATTAAACCCATCTGTTTACTGCTTCTCCCGCTTGTTCTGCACCAAAGCTATGAACAGTAGGCTGATTATTTTTCATTTATATACTCATTCAAAGTAATAAAGAAAACTAGATCTTGAAATAAAGCAGCAAACTCCACGCCACTCATAACTTGCGTTGAGTCACGGCAGCCAGGCTTTGTGTGTGTGACAAGTCAATGTACTGTGCAGTCGTGTGTATTACACACACACACACACACACACACACACGAGTCGGGGACTTGTGTATGGCTGTGTGGCAGACTGTCACGATGAACTGCGGTGCGCTCTGAAACGATTTGGCAATTTTTGTGTTGTCATAATTTGGAATTTGATCAGTGCACGATGCAACTTCCATTTCCTCGTTTTAACCGGGTGAATTTCTTATGTTTCTCTTTGTTAATGGGTTGAGAAAAATACCTCGTTATAAGGGTAATCTCACAATAACCGAGCTCGTTGTAAACGGCATTTCTCTCCATTGAACAGCACATAAATGAAAACAGGACCGAGACATTTACCTCGTTAAAAGCGGTACCTCGCTATATCCAAGCTCGTTATAACGGGGTTTCCCTGTACTATGTCGCTCAGATATCAAAGTTTGACAATTTCTTTTAAATTGAAGCTCCACAATGTGTTAGCTTGTGTCTTTAAAGTAGATTTTTTTTTCAAGTCTTCAGCTATAGACCTTATTAGAGATAATAATATAAAGGAATATAGCCGGCTCAGATTTTGTAGACAGGAAACATTGCTACATGAAAGTGAAATAAATGGTTGCTTGAATTAGTGAAAGAGAGGAAGTCTAAACTAAATGTGTGTACAAAAACGGTGTCATTATATCAACTCTGCTTTTCACTAAAAATACATGGGCTGTATATACAATTTTCACAAAATGACTTGTACTGAACAAGTGTTACAATCATATTGATGAGGTGAGAGTAGAGTATAATACACAATTTGGTAAAATTAGTAAGGTTAGCAGCCTTAACTGTATAACAAATACATGTAGTTGAGTGCTGTGATTTTGAAAACTCTCACCAATGGAGTAATAAAACATGATCTAATTATCAAGGATGTAGGTTAGTGCTGGTGGATTTTGAAAATATTACAACAGTTAATGATTACTTGTTTCGCTGTGATGCGACTCCCGCTGTTGTTGATACTGGAATATTTAAGAAAATATTCATTCAAAATGAATTTAAAAAGTTGTTTTACAATTCAAAAAACATGGCATGATATCTAAATTCTCTGCAAAAGCTATCAAAAAGAATATTTCATATACATCGCCTGGTGTTGCTGCAGATTATCAAGTGATTATTTAGTCAGAGAATATACTGCTGTATCGATGGTATTTTACTGGTAATGATCAACTCCTGTAGAAATTCAAATATCACACAACACACTAATGGGCACTGTTAGGAAACAGAAGAGACCTCACCTTTTCCATTCGCGAGACTAATTAGTTGCCATTGAAGGATTCTTCTCCTAATACCATTTAATTGCGTCCTTGTAACTTGTTGACAAAAAGAGAGAAAGTGAAGTCTTGCAATCGTATGTTTGCAATAAACAACCCTCCTCAATACAATTTGAAGCACAATTAAGAAGAACATGAAAACATCTGGTGGCCAGGTGGGAAAAACAACATTAAAATAGCAGACTGGTTGTTATTTGACCTTCAAAATATTGTTAATTGTCCAGATTCCATCTCCCTGATTACAGTACTTGTACACGTAGATGAGGGATGAAATGAAAAAATGCAAAACAAACTAATTTACAGACATCCGTCAAAATTATGAAAAAGAAATTTATGATATTAGGGCAGCTCAATTATTCTCTAGTTTTGTATGTGTGAGCATTAATTTTATTCAAGATTCAAAATAATATATTGTCTGTCATGAAAACACAGAAATTCAACTTCCAGTGGCAAAACAATTAAACAATACATGAGAAACATTTAAATAAAAATTAATGACACATCAGCAAAATTTGTTACATACAGTTCGACCTCAATTAACCGGCCACGTTGGGATAAGCAGCCATCCGGATAAATGATATGGCCAGATAAGAGAGATAATGTACAGACACAGTAAAGGGGGGAAGTAACTTTTGTCATAAGTTATAACAACCCACACACCATGTGCAAATTGTAACAGGCCACACACATGTGGCACTTTGTTAACAGTCCCCAATACCCAACCAATTTCTGTGTACACTTCTGATAAAGGTGTATCAATTACAGGCAATGACTGATAAGTCCATTGTCTGGAAAATAGAGAGGTCCGGTTAACTGATGGCCGTATAACTGAGGCCGGACTGCACTGGATTTATGAAAATACATACACAATATTACCAAAAATAATGAAACACAGCAGTGTATAACTAAATTGAAGATGAAATATTGGGGGGGGGGACAGTAAAGCTAATGGTGGAAATAAGCACATTGAAATGAATACATTACATTGCACATTATCCATTACCATAGAACTGACATTCCAACTGTGGTCAATATTTCATTGCATCTCTATTCCAATAGATTTTTGAAATTCTAGGTGTAACCACCCTAGTTTGTTTGTTTGTAACCATGCTATACTGCCCCCCCCCCCCCATGACAAAAGGGCATGACTGACATTTTTTTTTATTCCAAAATTGAGTTATATAGTGTAGGGGACTCAGTACATCATGTTAAACATGCAGAACAAAAAAAATATATATATAAATTAGAAATGTCCCTTAGTTTGTTTCATAATCCGCTTGTTAAAAGGACACTGTATAGGGCTTTACGTGTTGAACAGAATACATTTGGCTCAATATCTCCAAAAACCAAAATGTCAGTTTTGCCCTTTTGTCATGGGGGGCAGTGTAGGTTCTCACAATTTAGCTGATTGATGACTAGAAATGCTACTGATAAACTACTAGCTAGTGTTATCGTCGAGGCTAGCCTCGAGGCCAAATTTTGACAGCCTTGTTTTTAGTCATCTATACAAACGCCATGGATAGGTGGTATTTTGGGGTGGCCTCGGCCTGGATCTTGCAGACCCAATTTCAACTCATTGCATGGCTGGCAGAAGGGCCTTAAAGTAATAGGCTAATATTGTAAAGCTTCAAATTAAAAAAATTGTCAAACTTTGCTATCTGAGCTACATAGTAGTGTTTGAATGGACAAATAAACACCCTAGAATACAAAAGTTTGGAAATCTATGCTGCCACTGGCAAGATATTTATGAATAAACAATTAGTACTCGGGGCGAGTAAAAAATAGCCTAGATCCACAGTCCACACACAGTAAGTCTATAGGAGGAAATGGGCATGTGAATCCGGTCAACTTACGATTTTCACTTTTTTGAAGCACTAAATCATTTTGAAATACAATTTTTTCAGCGCTTTATATTTAGACCTTCTCAAAGACACTTGGAGCATGGAGGATTATGTAGCTCACATTTTTTTTAACTGTGGTAAATGTTAGCCAGTGGCTTTAACAGTTAAATTTCCCTAATTTGAGAAGTAATGCCTCATTTGACATTTGCACTTAAAAGACTGACAGAAGGATCTAAAAATATCACATTACTTTGATTCCATGTGAAAAATGCCAATGGTTTTTTAGGGTAGAAGTAATTTAGCATTAAGGCCCTTTTTCCGGAAACATATGCAAGAGCCCTTCTGCCAGACATGCGACGAACTCTGCTACTGTCTGCACTTATCTTTAAAGTGGCAGGCTAACATTGTGGAGCTTCAACTTAAAAAATTGTCAAACTTTGATATCTGAGCTACATAGAAGTGTTCAAATGGACAAGTAAATACCCTAGAATACAAAAGTTTGGAAAGTTATGCTACCAATGGCAAGGTATGCTTGAATAAACAATTTCTACTCCAGTGGTTGATAAAATAGCCTAGATCTGCACACAGTAAGTTTATGAGAGGAAATGGGCAGGTGTATCCGGTCAATTTGAATGCTTGTAGATTTTCACTTTTTTAAAGCACTAAATCATCATTTTGAAATACAATTTTTTCAGGGCTCCATTTTTAGACCTTATCAAAGACACTTGGAGCATGGAGGATTATGTAGCTCACATTTGTTTAACTGTGGTAAATGTTAGCCAGTGGCATTAAAATATCTTGTCTCATTTTGTATCGAATCCTTGGTTGCACATTATAAATAATTGATCTCATTCCTGTTTATTCCTCTCTTTACAGTTTGTCCGGCAGGCTGGAAACCTGGTGCAGATACGATCAAACCAACTGTCCAGCAGAGTAAAGAGTACTTTAACAAGCAATAAGCAGCTGTCCCTCCCCGTGATTGGATTCTACCCAACCAAAGCCAGATGGTAGCACCTTGTTCATGTCATTTCTACATACGTCTGGAAGAGACCATTAGGAAGAAAGGGATGGTGAGAGGGATTGATATGGAAAGATGCTAGTAGTATTGGAGAAAACAAATTTTTATGCCTGAAGTTAGTATGTTTCTGTACAATGGATGAAAGCTTAATGGAATATTACAGGATTTAGATTTGGGGATTAATCAGTTTAAAACTGAAATTGTTCCCCAGGACGAGGTAGGAAAAGTAGTGGTGTAAAATGGAGGACTGAGTACTAAAATCTGGCATTACCAGAGGACACACCTTGGCACTTATTCAGTTATGTTAGAATTCTGAAACATTTGTATGTTTATTGTTGTCGTTATTTGTAAGTTAACTCAGTAAAATTTATTCTCCATTTCTCAGTATTTGTGTGACGCCAAAACACGTTGGACTCGGGATATATGGAAAGCTGTTAGGTCAAATGTTTGGCTGTTTCTTTGTCAGCAAGTTTTGTGTAAAATATGTTTCAAAGACGTGTAGGCAGTTTTGTGTTTTTATAAGTGATCATGTATTATGTATAGTCCTTCATGTGGGCAGTCACTTGTGTGTATAATATGATTGAAAATAATACTTTTGGAAACTTCAACGGAAAAGATACAAAAACTGGTAGTGTGTTGTGTATGCTTAAGCAATTTTCTTGTATTCGAAGAAGTATTAAGTTTCAATTCGTTTTATGCTATTTATACTTCATATTTGCAAATTTGCAGTTACTGAAAAAACAAAATTCATGCTACATTTTACATGTAGATGTGTGTGCCGGTATTTGAAGTACAGCTTTTTAATATGTCTCATTCAGAAGATTACTAATTATCAAATTTTGCTATTGATACTTAAACATTCAAAATGTGGAGAAATATTCAGCTCATTATCTTAATTTTTAGGAACAATTTTGCTTGCAGCTTGTATCAGCTTGGATTAAAATCTGAGGTGTGTACATTGCCTGAAATTCACATACATTCTGAAGTTCTTGAAGTAAGCTTACGAAGTATTGCATTTTGATACTGGACCAGCATTTTATTCATTTGGTTAAGGATTATAATTATTTATATTTTTAGTGATATATTCCTGTTATTATTGTCAATGTTTTCTGTGTGCTTTAAAAAATAATTTGTGCTATGTGTAATTAGGTTGTATTTGTTTTTTTATGTACACATGGTATAAATTGGTATCATTCATGTTTAAGAACATGTAAAAATGACAAAAGATCAATTGCATCTTGTCAAAACAAATTCTAGTGTTATCAAAATGATCCATAGCAATGTGTACATTGCAACTTCTTTAATAGGTTCTACCCATATGTTCATACTTCTTGTCTTGATTTCTTAATCTGTTCACATTTAAAGTACAGGTTGAAAACTATGATTCTCCTGTAACAAAAGGTACTTCGATCAATGCACTTATGTTCGTGAAAGTGAAATATGTGGATATTTGAATTGTTCCTTGGTTAAAAATCATTTAAACTGGTTTAAAATATGTGTTATTTCTAGTTTGTTCCATGTCCCTGATCACAAATAAGAACAAAACGTTAAGTATTAGCTGCACTTTGCAAGCACTTCTCTGCGAAATTATGTGTGTGATAGAATAAATGTACAACTTGAAAACTAATACAGAATTGTTATGGATTTCTTTATTGTCTGTGTGTAACTGTTCAGCAATGTATAACAATTTATATAGCCATTAGCCCAGGATCTGATAAAGGATTGAGAGTTCTTTTACTAATACATGTACCATCAAAACTTAGTGTGTTCCAGCCCCCCCCCCCCCCCCTTTCCCCCCAAATTCCCTCTGTTAGACCACATATTAATTTCCAGTGTCAGGTACTATTTTCTGTAGCTTCAACAATATGAAAGCCCTTTTAACTTTGTTGCTCCTTTCAAAACTTAACCAGTCTCCTTGCTTCACTGGTTTTGAATAGACAGTCTCTAAGTTAAGAAACTGCAATGCTGTTTTGCCCATTCTAAATTTGATGAACTGGAAATACACTGCACAATAGAAATGAAATGGTGATAGATGCTAAGCCCCTTACTCATGGATTCATCATTCATCTGCATTCCATACATGCTTTTCTCAAGGATGGGTTCTTTTTAACCCATGGCATCCCAGATTGTGTAATTTCCATAAATATACGACACATCTGGTTCCAGTAGCCAAGAGGTTAATCTATCTACAGCCCAAGGATCTTTTACAAGAGGTAGGTTTCACAGAATTCTTCAAAGAGACTGGGGGGGGAACAAGTAGCCAACAGATATTTTTTTTCAAAATGGCCAATTTAAAGGGGGAATTCAGACTTATGAATTGGTTAAATTAATACAGTCAACTCGGCCTAAGTCGAAGTCGCATAAGTCGAATAATCGCGTAACTCGAAGGTCTTTACTGGGTCCCATTCCTTTATTTTCTATTGTTTTTGACCCCTTATAAGTCAAA
>JZLH01S0311044.1:69937-86636 GCA_001188425.1 Eucidaris tribuloides
TTTTTGGCTGAGTGCCCAATCAGGCAAGTATACTTTTTGTTTTCATTCATTTAGTTGCCCAAACAAAATTTTAACTTCACAAATTAACAAAAAGCTTGTTAATTGATTTACTTTAAAATATATAGTACCTTGTGTTTTCACAGATTCTACTCAATTTGCATTTACACAAAATTGAAACTGAACCAAAAAACACTAGTGTTTAATATTTTACAGTTGAACAGTGGGGCATGCAAGTAAACTAACTGTCCATAAATTTCACAAACCCAGAAGCCAAATTTACTTGCCCTGGGCAAGTGGGCAATTACCGACTGTGAACTGTAGATTACCATCAGTCAAGTTTTACCTTATCCTTCGACAGTCCTATAGTGCGGCATGTTTGAGCTGTCTTTTCCAGTCTCTCTTCATTCCTACCAACCAATGCCAGACTAGCTCCATCAGCAGCAAACTGGATGGCTGTCTCAGCTCCAATGCCTGAACTGGCACCTGAGAATAAGTGCAATATATGTTGGATTTTTTACTTTTTAAAACAAAATCTACTTTGCATTTCTAAGTTACAAATATTTAACTCTTAACATGCCAGAGTCACAGATCTGCACGAAATAATACACAAAAAGGCCATAGAGATTTAAATCCTCTCTGGTGTGTTAAGAGTTAAATAAATTTTGAATTGAATTTATTCTATTTTACATTAAAACAGAAACCATACCAATATACATGTAGTTATACACAAACTACAAATCATCAATAAGAAATACTGGTACATTAACATGAGTGAGGAGTACTGAAAAAAAAAAAAACAATCTTGGAAGTTTCACCACTTACTCAAACAACTTTTTTGTCACTCATTCACAAATTCAAACGTTAATCACCCCAGACATCAGAACACATCATCAAACCCACTGAAAATAAACTAGTGTCAGTGACAAAGTGACGTTAGCTGTGAGATTAACTTAGATCTATGTGAAATGGGGTCCCCAACCCCCCCCCCCCTAAAAAAAAAAAAAATTACATGATTGAGTAGGGTCTAATTTCTTTAAAATTGTAAAGTTTATAAACACTATTATAGAATAAGGAATTATACTAACAACTGAACACAAACACATACACACAGACACCCATCTCCCTCTCATATCACTAGAAAACACGAATGCAGGCGGACAATTCAGACAGATCTGCCATGACTATATCTGTGATTTTTTAACAAAAGTCAAAAGTTAGCAATTTAGATCCATGGCTGGCAAGCCAATTACGGATTAGTAACGTAATAGTGCTTCGTATAAATACCCGTTATCAGAACTACTTTTCCTTCAAAAGATCTCGGATTCATGGCTCACAGTCACAGAATTGTACTTGTGTTTTCTCACTGAATTATGAAACACCGACACACATGCAGCTAGCAGCTGCACCACTGTCCAGCCGCTCACTCAGCCGTACAGTGCAAGCCGCCGCCGTGGCCATGGCCGCGTACACGTAGGCCGGGTGGCTGGGTCGGCGCGCGCGCTGGTGGTGAACTCTCGGGTCCCAGGTACGGATAGACTGCATTCGTGTCGTCGGTCATGTCGACTGTGTCCATGCTATATCCGAGCTACTCGGATAATCGGATTCTAGGCAGGGTTGACACTCAAAATTTTGATTTCCCCCTACGCGGCATGCGTATTTTCCCCTACGCACACCATATTTCCCCTACGCCTGATAACACAATTTTCCCCTACGAACCATGTTTTCCCTTAGAAAATTTTCCTTACGAAGGTGTGTTTTCCCTACAAAATAACCTCAGTAAATGCAAAATATTGATCACGATTTCTTCGCCGGAGATGGACAAAATGAACGAATATATAGGAAATCCATTGAGAATTCCAAGAATATTTCTGAAAATTGTCAAAACCCCCAACATCCCTTACAATTAAATCGTTAAAACCCCCTACGTTTCCCCTACGGAAGGTCATTTTCCCCGTAGGTATCCCCTATCATAAACTGCATTCATATATTCTTGTTCATTGATTGGAAGTATGTCACATGATGAAAAATAGACACACTACCTTGCGAGTCTGTGAGAAAGTACTATTTACGGATCCGTAAATAGTACTTCAAAGCCGTAAATAGTTCTCGCAATCTGATTTGCTCCAAGATTTGTTCGATCTGTCGGCATTTAGCCAATCAGAAGTTAGCTCATGCTGGCTTATATGCCAGCAGCGAATATTCACCTCACACCAAAACCAAGAAAAAAGCAAGGCAGGAAATGTTGAGTTTTTATTATGAAATTTAAACAAATATGGTGCCATAAATGTAACACTATCGGAAAGATATATGTAATTCCCTGTTGATATTATGCATTTTACTCATTAAATTATGTCTTAGTTTTTTCACAATAAACTTTTATATAATTCGTCGTATAACGCTCCCTGCGGCGAGGCTGCGCTGTGGCAGGAGCTATACAGCTATGCTACACATGTCACGATTGCACAGTAGCAAATGTCAAATATGTGGCTCATTTCGTGGACGTCTAACTTACCATCATCGACAGATGTTAGTTGAGAATAATGAAATTAAATTGTTCGCTATAAATTGACCGAGTGTGAATTCTGGGTTAGCAAGTTACACCCGACGCTACATTATTCCACGAACTTTCGGAACTCTTGCTTCATATAGCTAAAGAACACGACGTTAGCCAAGCTGTCACAGCGCTCAGAGTTTATTGTGCGTGTGACCAGGGATCGAAACCCACGCTATAGTTCTGCTTTCATGATAACTTTTTTACTTTTTTTTCATTAATGTCTTGGGGGTACAAGCACTGTTCTGTACGGTAAGCAACGTTAGTCGTTACTTACATGTATTTAATTGTGATAGATCTCACGTTAGTTAACGCCGAGTTATTACGTTAACGTTAATTGCATACATTTATTGAAATCTTTTAACCAATAAATGAACAATGAATATATGAATGTAGTTTATAAAACAAATATGTACGGCCTTCATTCGAGGCTCTATGGTCCCTCGGTGACTCGACTGCAGTAGTACTATTTTGCTTCGGGGCTACGCCCCTCAGCAAAATAGTACTATTGCAATCACCTCGGGCCCGCCGCTCATGGCCGTCAGGGCTGCCACTCAAAATTTTGATTTCCCCCTACGCCGCATGCGTATTTTCCCCTACGGACACCACTTTTCCCCTACGCCTAATTAACCATATTTTGCCATACAAACCTATGTTTTCTCCTACAAAATCGACTTTTTTCCTACGAAGGCATGTTTTTCCCTGAAAAATAACCTTAGAAATGCAAAATATTGATCACAATTTCTTCGGCGGAGGTGGACAAAATGGGCGAATATAATCGGATTTCCTTGGAAAAATTATGAATATTTCTAAAAATTGTCAAAACCCCTTACATCCCGTACAAATCATCAAATCCCCCTACGTTTCCCCTACGGAAGGTCATTTTCCCCGTAGGTATCCCCTACCCCCTACGCAAGGCCAAAATCCCCTACGGTAGGGGATTTCCCCTACGAGTGGCAGCCTATGGCCAAAATCCCCTACGGTAGGGGATTTCCCCTACGAGTGGCAGCCTTGCTCATCATGGTTTCGTGATAAATTCCCGGATATGGATATTGCTAAGGTTCAAAGGTCAACGATCGGCGACGAACGTGTGTGCAGTCACACAAAAAAACAAAATTAAAAGCCGAAAAATCGTCATTTAAACGGCCTAATATCAAGAAATTTACAAGGTATGTCTTTACACTTTTCGTTTTAAATATTTACATGTCAGTTGAATTTATTGTATTGTATGAAAAGAGCAGTAAACTGGAATGAGTAACTTAAAATCTTGAAACAGAGAAACACTTGCACAAGTTGCAGCTGTGTACATGTGTCACAGCAAATTCGTCAGTTGCTAACATGGCGAATGTCGGTGACAAATAACGAGACGTCGGAAGAAACCCCTCTGTTTAGGAAGCAGCAGACGGTGGTAATCTACCACGATTATGCGCCATGTAGGTAAAAATAAATTTTCAGTGTGGTCATATAAATATACTTGGATTGAATATGTTCTCAATTCCGAAAAAAACTGATAATCTGAAGCACTTGCCATGCTTACTCGTTTCCTGTGAAGAATGTACACAGCCCGCACGCTACGCGCAAATCAAACACGAGCACGAACACTGCTGTGCACTGCTGGCGCATGAACATTGAACAGCTAGGGCAAGGCTTACATGCTTAGCCTGTCCAGACGCCGTGCGTATAGCACGGCGTCTGGCCTATACCTTCGCAGTCTCGTGGGGTCAGAGGTGCGACTGTTTGCGGGGCTTCTTATTACAACGAAAAAAATATTTAAATTGTCCACCCACAGACACTTCAATGTCTATTCTAGACTAGTTGCAGCGCATTACTAAAACTTAGAAAAAATATGTAGAACTCACCCAAATCCGAGATTTTCTTCCGCCTTTAGTGCTATGTCTACGCAGGGATGTAATCGCGAACTACCGGAAGGTAATCGGAAAGTTCAGGTCAAAAGACGCGATCCCATTTCGATCCGATCGAGCAACTACGAGCGCACGTCCGTTCATGGCGTGCTGTTCGCGCGCGTCACATTGGCGATCGGGATCGAAATGGGATCGCGTCTTTTGACTAGAACTTTGGCGATTACCTCCGGTAGTTGCGATTCACATCATGACGAAGCGACTCACATAGACATAGCACGGAAAAAACATCTCCGTGCAAATTCGTGAAGACTGAAGGCGGACAAAAAATTCTCAGGATCTTGGGTGAGTTCTACATATTTTTTAAGTTTTAGTAATGCGCTGCACACTAATGTAGAATTGAAGTGTCTGTGGGTGGACACTTTAAAATAATTTTATCGTTGTAATAAGAAGCCCCGCAAACGATCGGACCTCGGACCGGTGTCGCAAACCACGAAAGCAAATGGGTACAGTTGCATCCCGCTGCCTAGGCAGCGGGTGCTTGTATTTAGGGCAAGGCTATGCTGCTGTTGTTGAGGGCCTTACCTTGTCGGCAGGTGTGCGGCTTGAATCGTTTTGTTGCTCTGTGCAGGGGCGTTGATCCATGTTTTGGATTTGGGGGGCAAAAGTGAAAAAATTTCCAAAATCAATAAATACAATACAAGCACCGCTGACGTTTCCGATTCATTCTCCTGTCCATGAAATCTTGGTGGACAACAGAACAACCTTCGGCTGACTTTTCCTTGGTTGACGGATGCACGTGCCCCTGCGTGTAACTGTAAGTTCAATCATTGGTATCAATGAAGCGCAGGTGAGATTTTTTGCTGTGCGCCGTGGATGACCGGCGAGGGTGTCCCGCATTGTGATGAGGGACGGCCCTGCAACAATCACGACAATTGCCGAGCTATGGGGTAGTATACATGTAGCATATTTTGCTCTGTACTACCCCATAGTCCTGTGGGTGGCCAGGCACAAGTCTATACTGGCCAATGGAGAATTTCTGTGCACAGTTTAGAGTGTGATCAGTTAATGTCATGTCACGGACGGACATTTTCAAAAATGACCATTATTGAAAGCCTAAGGAAAGTTTTAGCATTGTACAGTACCTCTACTGATAGCCTCTACAATAAATCATACAGCAACCCTTATATCTTGTCATTTTTTCCTTAGGCCCTCAGTAATGGTCATTTTTTGAAAGTGTCCGTCCGTGACATTAATTGATCACACTCTTTACTAGATAGGCTCTGGATCAAAAAAGATAACTGATGCATGGATAAATGCAGTAAACAAAAAATCCCCCTGTATTAGTTACTACAGTTGTGTGTATGTGGTCCATATCCTGGACCACATACGTATTAGGTGTGGGGCCAGGCACTGCTAGTGCTACATATACTTTGTACTTATTTTAACATGAGATCTAGAGCGAAAATTTTAGGGTGGGGGTGGCCAGGTGGGACTGGGGGCTATCAGGGCTGGTGCTTGATCAACTCTTTATTTGCCACATTTAATGTGAATTTCAGGCCCAGCAGGTTCAATTGAGGTTTTGTTTTTTCAAGTTTTTGCACAGTCGACTAGCACACTACTGTACATGTACATGTACCGTACTTTCATTTCTAGAATTTAGTGCTCTGCGATATTTTGATAATATCGAAATTACATGATGTTGATAATATCGAAATTACATGAGGTTAAAAAATATTGAATACACGATAATGATCTCATGATTATTTCAAAATATCGCCAGAGGCACGATATGGCCAAAAATACCATCAATTATGAAAACCTAATGGAGTAAATGCATGCACTAAAGTGGGAGGGACCAAGAAATCCCTATATGAATACTCTGCACATGAGTGCTACTGCCTGTAATCATGTAAGTAGAAACAAGCCCACCGTGGGGATAAAGGAGAGACCTCCATGCTATTCAGCTACATGTATCAAACTTGTGGTGTTAAGAGCAGTAGTGCATTCAACAAACATAACACATGTATCAACACACTGCCCACCAATTTATAAACAATTGGCACCATGAATCTCCTGATCTAGCTACAAGAGGGTCTACAGAAAGCATTGTTTTGACTACGTTTTGATAACAGCCCTACAGGGACCACTGTCAATTTAAGCCTAAAATAGATTTATCTTCTTCATCACAAATCTGTTTTTCAACTTAGGCGATAAATCATGTTATCGATGATGTTTTTTCCATGATGAATCAAATGAGGTTAAGATCAAATATGCCCAGCTCTAGAGTGAATGACTTGCTGGACCTATACCGGTATATAAGAAAGGTATTGAGTAAGAGGATAAATCATGAAATAGATTTTTTCATTGACACTGAATTAGCTATATTTTAAGTTAAAATTTGAAATGTCAGAAGAAATGAACCAGTGGGACTTGTAGGGACAATGATTTTCCGTTTTACCGGTAAATGAAATGGAAATTCCATTTGGTTCTTTACTTTTCATGTAAAACTTAATGGAATTCACGTTTGCAAAACGGAATTCATGTTTTGCTGTGTACAAAACGGAATATCCATTTTTAGATCAAGATGAAAGGGAATTACAGGTTTTCAGAAACTGAAAAGACTATTTTGTGAAACGGATAATCACTGTCTCTAGACTTGGTCTTGAACCGGTCATCTACTGCTTTCCGGGCAGCGACACTACCACCAGGCTATCCCTGGTTTCCAGTATTGACTATTGACACAATGATAAGAACACATACCAGGGCTCTCAACCTGACATTGATAATTGAATTCTTTTGTTTTTCTCATTTTTCATTAGGTTTTGATACATTATCACTACATTGTGCAGTCATCAAAATGAGTCTATCACGCTTCCTCGTTTTGTGCGTTGTGCTGGGACTCATTATGCCGGCCCTCATTGCAGCCACCAAGCACAAAGCCGAGATTGACGACAACGAGTTTGCAGAGTTTGAGGATCTTGATGATGAAGATGATGATGAATTTGTTGCCGTGGAAACAGAAGAAGATGAGGATGGGACAGAGTTTGAAGACATCGCAGGAGAAGGGGATGTTGGTATGGATCGGGATGAATTCGGGGATGTTGATGAAGACTTGATGGAGGTAACCCTTTCAACAAAACAAGCAAATATTTCTTTTTCATTCTTGTGTCCATCATGCTTGTGTGTTGTGTATGACTACATGTACATACCTGTAGATCACAGATGTGTGTGAATGTAGTTACTGTATTATGCTCAATTATTCACTTTATTATTGCACACATATTTCATTTAAAATGTTATCATTGTGTATAAACCTGTATTCAATATTTACTCTGACATTGGTCAGAATTGTGGGGGTAAGTTTGTTTACATATTTTTGAAGGGGGGGAGATTCTTCATTAAATTAACAAGTTTAAGGGAAGCATAATGTCCATAGCATTAGTTTGTAACTTGATCATTTCAAAACAAATATGGAGTTTCTGTATATTATCAAAGTTACAAACCATGCTCAAAAAATAACATGCTACAAAATAAACATTACAAGTACCTTTAGTTTGGTGTAATATTCTGATACTTTTGATTTTTGCAGGATGAGGATGAATTTGATCACTTCCAGGACACAGAGGAATTTGAAAACTTTGAAGAACGTCCAGCCAAAGGGAAAGGCAAGGACTCGCCAGACCTTGAAATAACAAAAGTAAGTCTGTTGGAAATTATTTCCTATTGTAAGTTTAACAGTTTTGTAAAGACTTATGTAATTCTGAAATATAAAACCTGCATCATATTCATGTTTTGATATGTTGTTAAATCTGATGTGAAGTTCCATATGGATTTATACAAAAGAAAAGAAATATAGATTAATTTGTGGTGTGATTTCTGATCAGAATAAAATCGTAAAAATATTAAATTTCCTTGATTTCACACCAAGCTGTTAATATTTAGTTTAAGAAAAGTGATAAACATAAGAGGGTAATAAAGAGTGTTCGATTGTAAATGCAAGATAAACAAATTTTGAAATTTTTAAAATTTATTTATTTCTAAATCCTACATAATATTGCATTCTGAACCTTTTGATTATTGTTTGCATGAAGATATACACCTATAAGTTCACAATAACCCTAAATTATCCATCCACAATTTCCTTTTCATCAGGTTCCCCTTCACCTTCGTAACAGCTGGGACAGCTACTACCTGGAGTTACTAATGCTGGCAGGCATTGCGGCTTATCTCTTGAATTACATGAATGGCAAAGCCAAAAATCAGAGACTGGCTACTGCCTGGCTCAACTGCCATAAGGAACTTCTGGAGGCCAACTTTGCACTTGTTGGTAAGAATTGAGACAGTAAAAAGATGATTAACCCGTTGGGCTCGATGCTACACAGCATTATTGTTCAATGAGTAAATGTGATTTTCACATGGTTGAACTTGACCATGAAGGTCTTGATTTATACTGGTCAAAAATTTGTACTTTATGGGACAGAGGCATGAGGCACTATAACTCTCGTTTATCTAATGTTTGACGGAGAAGTTTGGTCACATTTGCTGGGAATGTATACAAGTCCACCATCTCTGAGTGCACAATGTACAGGGAAACCCCGTTATAGCGAGGTTGTCGGGACCGCCGATTTTACCTCGTTATATCCGGTACCTCATTGTAAATGTACACATAATGTATCACACAAAATGTAACATGTATGGGACTAGGCATTAAACCCATCTGTTTATTGCTTTTCCTACTTGTTCTGCACCAAAACTATGAACAGAAAGCTGATTATTTTTCATTTATGTACTCATCCAAAGTAATAAAGAAAACTAGATCTCGAAATAAGCAGCAACCTCCATGCTCGTAACTTGCGTTGAGTACTGTGTACGGGAGGCAAGCTTTATGTGTGTGACAGTACTGTGCAGCAGTGTGATTTGCACTCACACTTACACAAACACGCACTTGCATGGCTGCGTGGCAGGCTGAAGTGGCGCGATGCGCTCTGAAACGATTGGGCAATTTTTGCTTTGCCAAAATTTAGAATTTGGTCAGCGCTCGATGCGACTTTCATTTCCTCGTTTTAACCGGGTGAATTTCTTGTGTTTTTCTTTGTTAATGGGTTGAGAAAAATAGCTCGTTATAAGCGAAATCTCGCAATAACCGAGCTTGTTATAAATGGTGCTTCTTTTCATTGAAGAGCGTGTAAATGAAAACGGGACCGAGACAATCACGTTAAAAGCCGTACCTCGCTGTATCCGAGCTCATTATAACGGGGTTTCCCTGTACTGGCTTCTGTACAAGATCGTCATCCCCAAGGGGTAAATTTTCAAAAAGATTTTCCTGAAATCAGAATTTTTAACAGAAGTATTGTAAAAGTTCAGAAAAGATTATCCCAAAAATGGAAATAATACTTTTTAAAAACTAGACACAAATCAACACTGAGTTTAGGTGAATGTTGTTCTAATATTTACATACATTATTTTGTGTTTTAAACTTAAAATTTAAGAACTTAAGAACTTAAAGCTTCAGTCTTAAATATAACTAAATAAAATTCAAAAAAACATAAAAGGAAAAGAAAAAAATAAAACTGCCCCTCACTCTGACTCCCCCCCCCCCTTCACTGTTCTTGTCTATCCTTTTTGTTTCCTTTCAGGAGATGATGGGTCCAAAGAACCCCCCACCACTATTAATCTTCTGAAGCAGAGTGAAAATCGTTACTGTCTGTGGTGCTCAGGACGTGTGTGCTGTGAGGGCATGTTGGTAGAACTCAAGGTTAGTGGCCAGCCTGTCTATAGCAGTCCTCCGACTAGTCCTACTTTTCTACTTGTTCCTACTTTAAAAAAAAAAAAACACTAAAAAAAACCTTTGTGATTGGTGTCTTATTTGTTTGGAGTTGAGTAGTCTCTACAGGTTGTTGCTGAGAGTACTGTAACTATAATCATCACCTGTGAAGGAAAATTAGTTTCTGCAGATTTCTGCTTTTTTGCCAATCTTAGAAAAAACATTTCCGCGTATTCCACATGTTTTCATTTTCTTCTGAGTTACTACTCCAAACACTACTTATAAATATCCTACTTTTCTCTTATTTTTTGGAGAATTTGGGTCCTTATTTTCTCCTACTTTTTCAATCAAGCAGAGTTGAAGGCTTGCTTTAGTTTACTGGAGGAATGTGAAGGCATTGTCCTGTTTAGACAGGTGGTCTTTTTTTCACAGGTATTGTAAGGAAGCCAAACAGGAAATATTCCTAGTTCTCGTATAGAGAGTTCTTTACAGATACACTCAAACATGTTTCAGCTGTTATCTGTCTATAGTTGACTTATGAGCCTTAGTGGAAGCCGGGCTAGGAGTACTCCCCAGGGAGTGAAGGTGGTGTACACATGTGCAGGCATGATATGGTCCAATGATCAGGGAGGGTAAAATCATGAGAGAGTGCCTTAAAGGCACTGATCCAAGACTATAAACCACCAACTATACCTTTATAGTGGCCATTGGAAATTTCCCGAAGAAATACTGTAAAAAAAGAACCTGTCTATAGTGGCCATGTGAATCTTTTGATATTGATAATATCACAGCTACCAGCCACACATTTTGTATTCTGTGGTAAATGTGAAAAGCGTGCTAGCTGGAATGCTGCCGTGAAAAGAAGAAAGCAGTGCTTGTTGTACCAGAGATTGGTTGAATTGTTGTCATGGTAATGGCACATTATGCCAATAAATCTGGGGAAAATATTTGCAAGTCAAACCACTTAATCACTTGGGAGCAAATGTGCAAACACATTCTGGAAACACAGTTTATGTGTTTCATCAGTGTCGTATCATTGTTTCATTTTTTTCCTCATTTGATTTCAGTTTCTGAAGAGACAAGATCTTCTCAGTGTCATGTCGAGAGCAATGCATCCTTCATTTGATGAAATAGTAAGTATTAATGAAAAAGTGAGACTGATTTAGTAAAATGCTGATGGTAGACATTTTATTTGGGCTGGAAGGGTAATGTCCAGATGTGTCTCAGACAAGAAACTTTGACTTATCACCTGGTGTACATATCCATCTCCCAAAGTGAATACTTTCAATTGAGCCCCAAGATGGAAGTCATGATGAGCCGTTTCATTCTCTGTACTCATCCAGAGTGTGTAGTGGTTTCTGGAACCGCCTTGTAATTCTCCATATTGCATATAGTTATCTACGACATCTCTAATTTGATAAAAGTTTACTTTAAACAATTTTCAAGAGGGGAGAGGAATTGCCCCTGCTGCTCCAGTCGTATTGTCAGTAGGTAATAGTTTGTGGGCATGCAGCACTGTATGTATAGAATGATTTTTCAGATAAATGCGCACATGCAAAATGTAAAAGAAAACAAACACATTTGCTAAAGGCAGGGAATCTCATGTGCACCCCTCCCTGCAGTGCCTGAAAAGATCACTCATGCCCTTGGGTTATTTATGAAGGACACGTCTATGAGATCTGAGGATCAGTAATTACCTAGACTTTGACAAATGCGCAAACAAAACCGGTTGTTTACTCTTAAGTTTTATGCTACAAATTTTGTCTCTTGGAGACAATAATTCAAATCACAGTCTATCATTCAATATAATTTTTCTAATACTGAGTTTCTAGCTCCTATATTTTGTTTGCTAAGGGTTCTTAGATGGTATTTTCTTAAATGCCAGTGTATTTTAAAAATGTTAATTTTTAGGCATGCAAAAGAGACGCTCTGCCATTAAACAGTCCTATTTTTTTTCTCTCTCTCCATCTTCCAATCAGAAAATCACGGTAACCCTGGACAGCGATGCAATGGACAGCTTTGTGCTGTTTGTGGGCAACAAGAAGGTGTCCAATCGCATGCAGAAAGACATGCAAGACCTGGTAAGATTCTCCCGAGTGGAACTCCAACCCTTTACCCAATGATAAAAACTAGTCTGCTTTTGTAGGCAGGTAGATTTGTCAATACAGCGTGTCCCAGAAAAAATGTCCCTCTCGTAGACAAGAGAGTAATTACCAAAATATGGTTTTATACTCAATTTAGTTTACATATTTAAAAAGCTCATTCTATTTTCTAACTTTTGTGAAAATTTCATTGGTTTGAATACACAGTCCATTATGTAACAGCAGTGCTTCATCAATGCATCAACCTGAATGGTAATCAGGTGGAAGGATGTGCAGGAGAACAATAAAGGTTCACAAGCTGGACATTGAAGGACAAACTTTAAATGGAACACATCGTATGAAAGCAAACATGACCAGTCTAACTGAATTTTGATTAGTTTTCATTTTAAAAAGTGAATGAACTTGACTTTTGTTACTTAACCCGTTGGCTACGGGAACCGGATGTGCCCTGTGTTAACTCTATGGGATTTTCAGAATCTCGTAGGCAATGGGTTAATAACAAGAACACAGTCATTGACATGAAAGTGAAGCACGGAATAATGCATGGTACATGTATGTCTGTAATGTGCATTTCTTTGTAGTAAACTTGGAATGGGCCGGAAAGCACTGCTGTTTTATGAGAGCCTGTATATTCAAAACCAATGAAGCAAATTTTCACATGAACTACAAAATTAAATGGGCTTTTTAAATATGTAAACTTAATTGAGTATAAAACTTGATTTTGGTAATTATTCTGTTGACTATGAGAAGGACATTTTTTCTGGGACACGCTGTATGACTGTGACCTCCAGAAATTAAAATTGAGACTTCAGCACTTCTAATATCTGAGAAATGTTTACAAATACTGACAGCACTTTTGGTGCTAATTCCATAATCTTCCTCCTCTTCTTCTTTAATATGAGGCAGCTAGGCAGTTTGTTCCAGCGGTTGCAGCCAGCTCACTGTTTCGGGATTAGGGTTGTCTAAATCAATATTGCAGTTTTCTGGTGGACCAAGGATGGGGCACTCATTAATGATGTGGTGCGCTGTCTGGTCTGTTGGACCACAAATGTATGATGATGTTGGCCACAACCCCCAGCGGTTCATGTTAGGTTGAATCTGCCTACGCCTGTGCGGACTCTATTCAGAGTTACTCAAGATCTGCGGGGTAGATCGGCCCCTGGTGGCAACGCTGTGTTTGGGGTGACTGTAAACTGGTTGGGAGGTGTGGTCTCTTGCCAAGAAATTCGCCATGTATCTAAGATGTTGAAATTTGAACCAAGGAGAGATTCTACCTCACCCTCATAATCTTCCTTGTTTTAAAAGACACAAATGTTTCACAAATAGTATGCTTTTTGTACAGTATAGTAATTACTGACAGACTGCAGGAGTCAGAGATCAAGTGTTACTATCAATATTCAGTATGTACAAGAATTGACTGCTATAACGTTTAGGGTATGGTTGACACTCATGCAGCAGTGTTATCAGAATTGTGATCCTCATGGCAGTCAATATTTCTTATCCCCTTGAGGACGACAGGCTTGTACAGAAGCCCAGCACACGGCACATTCAGAGATGACTGGCTGTCACAGAACCCCAGAAAATGCTTTTCACTGAAACTACATATAAGGCTGTATTGCCTACAAATGGCTACATCAAATAAAGTAGATATCAAGACCCATGTGAATGAAGAAGATCATTTTGTTGTTGTTGTTGTTGTTGTTTTGCTATGAGGTGTACTGGGCTTCTATACAAGCCCATTGTCCCCAAAGGGTTAATTATCATACTTTTGTTAAGTTCTACACACAGATAAAAAAAAAAAACTGCATGATGTTGATCACATACAAATTATGTCCCCACCAATTCATCTTTCTGTCATCTCCTTGTATAGAGTCAGTATTGTGGGGAGAAGAGGAGTGGAGAGAAGTACGGGTTACCGTCGTCCATTGTAGTACTAGCTGAAATGGGAGAGGTTATCAACGGACTCCTGGATACAAAGGTAAGAATTGGCTTTTAATCCAGATCATTTTAAAAGCAGGGTATTTCTTTTGCATGCCTAAAATTCAACATTGTGCAAAAGCACTGGTATATAGAAGAAAATCTCATTTAAGAACCTTTAGGAAAGTCTAGGAGATAGAAACGCAGTTTTAGTGGAATTATAGTAAATGTTTGACTTCGATTTGATTTTTGGTCCACAGTTCCACAAATATTACAAGTGGCACAAGTCTATTCTTAGACAGTGCATGTAGGTCTCTTTTACCTCCATTGTGTAATACACTTGTACTGTACATGCAGAAGACCTTGCATTCCTTTCACTGTGTCTGATGCATTCCAGCACAACCTCTGATATTACTGGTATAACTGGTATTACATAAGTACTGTAATCAGCCTGATATACCCATGGACCTATACTGTAGGTCCATGTAATATAGTGAGATTTGGAACAGTGTGTCTAGAACATATACTACACAGCTATTGCTTTCTTGTGCATTTTTAAAAATCTAGGTGATTTCTGACCTTCAGATTTCACAGGCAAGTACTGTTTAAATATCCAAACGACATGAATAATGTTTTGCTGGGTTATGGGAGGGTTGCAAATGAGATTCCCTACCTTTAAGTGTAGACATCAGATGTCATGAGAGGGGGAGGGGTATAGTGATTTGATTTTTTGGATTTATTTATTTGACATTTTCACAAATTACTCGTACAGTGCACAGAATCATAAGCACAAAAATATACAACTGTTATACAATAACTAGACTACCGAGTAATAGCAGTTACATAATTAGACACAATTGATTACAGTTAAGACCAGAAAAAAGTTTAATACTTTGAATCATTTCTGCAACAATTGATCTTAATGGAGCTAAATTCATTTGATTAAACTACTTTTGTATAACAACAATATTAGATGGTCATTACGAACAGATGCTAGAATTATTGACGCAGTGTGGGAATGATGGAGCCTACAGAAGTAAACTTGTATTCGTAGGCCCCAAAGGAAATGAAACAGTGAAAATCAAAATAATGTGTAGGTCAACAAAGGATGATAGAAAATAAGTTTTTACAATTCATGACAATACAAAGAGCAGCAAACAGTATAATGACAATACAACATAATATGATACAGAACAGAAACAGACAGGACGGGACAGGCAAATACGAAACAAAGGACATTACTGAGAACGAGAAGGGATGGAAAAAAGAAAGAGAAAGGAAGAAAGAAACTCAGGAGATGCAATTAATGTAGGCTATATGTCATTTTCCGCATTAATTGAAATAGGAGAGAAAAAATGTACGCAATCACCGCGATAATTTCAATTCAGTATTGTACGTGTGTATGACTGAAAAAAAAATTGAAGGTCTAAGAAAAAACGGGATGGATTGATGGCAGGAAAATTATACGTAATAATAGGTTTAATAGAGAGACTCAATTGGCAAAATGAGTTACAAGGCATCATCATTATAAGTATTCAGAAAGATTGCTTTGAGCTTTCTTTTAAAGGTATGTATTATAAAGGTTTCGCACACATCTAAAGGAAATGAATTCCAAAGTTTTGGTCCGCTGTTGGTAAAAATTTTGTTTGCAAATAAAGTTCTGGTTCGAGATAGATGGTAAGAGCTGGCTTGCCTGGTGGGATAATTGTGGTATTGGTTGTTGGTGGTAAACATATTTTTGAATACTTTAGGTAAATCATTCTTCGTTAGTTGAAACATAAATATGCCAAGGTTCAATAGATAAATATCATTCACTTTAAGGATGTTATTAGTCTAAGTCGCCGAAAGTCGGAGTCGCGACTATCTTCAAGGAGTCGACTCTCTGGATCACTGTGAAAACATCGATGGCACTCAACATCGCAGTCTTTTTCATTTCATTGTTATATGAAATCATGGCCAGTTCAGTTCAAGTAGAGACATATACGGGGTATATATTCAGGTTGTTGAACTAAAATCATTGAAGGAGGACACTGAACAGCCACTGTATAGGCTGTAGTATGATTATTTTACCTATCGATCATGCCGACAGACCCAAACGCCGAGAGTGGCCTAATAGTCGGAGTCGCGACTTCTGATGGGCGACTAGTCGTCTCCAAAAAATCCAACACTAGAGGGGTAGTGGCTGGGCTAACAAAGGTCGTGTACAGTGTAAGAATGGTAACATCCTCATTTAGGATCAGAAATTGATTTTTTGCTAAAGTGAGGACTATACTTTTTTTGCACTTCAAATTTTTGGACCCTCCCCTTCCCATGGATATGTCCACGTAGAGCCCCAACCACAAAGTACTTGTATTCCTTTTATTGAAAGTACAGGTATGTCTTTAAAAGTGATTCACACTTCGAGCGACATGAATGCAAGATTGGAATATTTGTGTAGTGTATCATAAATACATACAGTGCACTCTCGTTATAAAGAACACTGATATAACAAAATTTCATTATA
>JZLH01S0311077.1:0-28338 GCA_001188425.1 Eucidaris tribuloides
TTATCGGAATTTTGCGGTACACGAAGGACTCCGTCGGTACATGCGGACCGACAAAAAATAATTTTGTACCGACGAAATATCTCAAAAGCCGACAAAAATATTGAAATAAATTGCATTTTTCAAATGTAAAAAACATTTTTTTTAAAGTGATTTTCGTCATGTCAGGTGTTTTTCGGTAACCAGGCAAAACGTCTTGTCATGAATACTACATTATGATTGATGACATTTGGAACGTTAGCGGTATAGTACAGACAACTTGAGTCAAGTGTACTACACAGACAACGTTCCAAATCAACTGACCCGAACATCATGTTGTACCGACAAAATGTTTACAGGCCTACAACATTAAACTGTTAAAAGATTCAACATTTCAGCAAAGTGTACATTTAGGAAAAAATCTTGGGAAAAAAGGAATAGAACGCTATTTGATACGGGGGCACACTAGCTCCACCATGTAAAGTGGATGGAAATATTTTGCCCCTTCGGCCCGTTCCTGGTTCGCCAGCCAAATCAAAAACCACAAATTGCCTTTAATTTGTCCACACGTTCCTATTCTCATAGAGTTCGAAAAATGTTCTTCACAAGCAATGTTGAACAACAAAATCTGTTGCATGATTGTACTTGTGTGTTCCTATTAAATTACAGTACTGTTGAGTGCTGATATAAATAATATGAGAACATCAGAAGGCTTTGTTACGATTGTAGAAATATAACTTTCAACTCTCTTTGACTTGAAAATCTATTGATGTCTCATTACCATTATTAGTAGAAGATGTATTACTTTTATATTGTATCAAGTAGCGGAATTACAGGTGGGAGTAGAAGGGTTTTAACCCGCCCCCTTGGGCTGGGCAATGAAAGAATTGATGGTTATTCAAGTTTTGAGGTATGATGTCACTAAAAACAGAGGTATAACGAGAATGTAGTTTTAAAAACAGTGCAAACAATTTTCATGATCACGAATTCGACAAATTTTTGTGCCGCTTCCGTGCGCAAAAGGTATACAGTTTAAGATTGTCGCGCTTTGCACGCCAACATACCCAATTATACATTTTGTCGCGCGCTTCGCCACGCGGAAATTTAGATTTTTTTTCTCCATCATCATTCGTCAAAGAAGCCGCTTACCAAAAAGCTAGATCCGCGCCTGTGTTATAATTATTCAACTATCATCCGTAAATGCATTTAGACTTGTTATAATTAACACAATTGTATATGTCGGTACGTTCGGCGAGTTTTGTCGGGTACATTGCGGTGCCTTGCCCCCCCCCCCCCATTGCAAAAAGCGGCTACGCTACTGTAGGTGCAACATCTCGACACCCTGAGAAAACTTTTCGTATGTATTAATGTACTTATGTATGCCAGTTTCGAATTGCTCACGACACGGCCGACCGCCGAGCCATAAATAACGTTATTTGTTTTGTACCTTTCTTTCACAAATAGTACATCATCAAATCATGACCCATAATTCTCGGACACTCGATACACGGAGCGGTACGTTGTTACCAGGTTAGCCCGGGTGATAGCATCAGGATGTACATTGTTTGTGTGACTTGAACTTTCGGATGAGCTCGACAGCTCAGTGTGTGGCGTGCATATAAAGCTTGCAGTATGCCAGTCTATGTGAACATACAGTGATGATTGCTAAGTTTTTTTTTTTTTTGTAAACCAGATTGCTGGTCTATATCTCCCGTGGTCGGGGCGTCACTAGTGGGGGGGGGGGACCCCTCATTTATGGTTACAGTCGGCAAATTCGTGTGCCCAGTCGGCAAGATGAGGGAAAGGGAAGAGAGAAAATGGAGAAAGTGAAAGAAAGGAAAGAAAGAAAGAGGGAAGGAAGAAATAAAGAAAGAAGAGAGAAAAAAGAAGGAAAGAAAAAAGGAAAGGAGAGAAAGAGAGTGAAAAAGAAAGGAAGGAAGAAATAAAGAAAAAAAGGAAGGTAAGAAGGGAGGGAGGAGTAAAAAAAATTGACCAGCCACCCCACGTTAACATTTTGTGTGCTTATGTCATTAATATAAAGAATGTTTACGAGTTGACAAAATCTTGAACAGTGAACAGAGGCAGTAGGCAATATCAGTTGGCAAAGCGGACACGGTATACGTTATCAGCCTGATATGGTCATTCCAGAGTGGCAAAATCAGTTTTATGTAAAGTAAACCCTAAACATTCTTGACCCATGTCAATGAGTGTGCGTATGTAGATGTGTCTTTAAAAAGGACAAAACACATGTTTTTAATGTGATATGTGAACATTTTCTCAACCCTCCGACTCTCCCCGTTTCCATAAAATAGTGTAGTTGCTAATATGTATTCTATTCTACAAATACACATTTTAAAGGTGAAAATGTCAAATTTTCACCTGAGAGGGGAACCTCCCCTTCCCCAGTTTATCACAAAACAACAATTGCCACATGTTCTACACAAAAAACAATGTCAATTATGCATACCTCCATCCTAAAGGAGGCAGAAAACACACATTTTAAGGAGAAAATGTCAAATTTCCAGACCCTCTCCACTTTTTACCACAAAAGAGCAATCACCATAAACCGTTGCCGAAAAAAAACCCGATGTCAAATAAGCATTCCTTCATCCAAAATGGGGAAGAAAAACAGACATATTCAAGGGGAAAATGTAAAATTTTCTCACCCTGGGAGGGTAGCCCTCTCACAGACCCTCCCCAATATATCGCCAATTAACAATTGTCACAACTTTTGCACAACAAAAAATGGCAATTATGCATTCTTAGATTATTAATCAGCACTGAAAACACACATTCTCAAGGCAAAGATGCCACATTTTATCACCCTGGGAGGAAAACCACCTCCCAGACCCTCCCCAAATTATCATCAATCAACAATTGCTGCAACATTTACACAATTAAAAAAAAAATCTATTATGCATTCCTTTATTTAAAAAATGGACGGTAAAAACACACCTTTTCAAGGCAAAAATGTCAAATTATCTCACCATGGGAGGAGAATCCTCTTCAGACCCTCCTCAATCACTCATCAACAATTGTCACACCTTTTTGCACAACAACAAAATGCAAGATTTATGTGTTACTTCAAATTGTTATAAATTTGTGTTAGTTATACATTTGCAGCCATTAAATTAGATGCAGTTTATGTGCTTGTGATGAAATCAGCATTGAAATATTTTTACTGCTAGACTATTCTGGAATGTGGAAGAGCTATCTGGGCCAGATGTTATTGTCATAGATAAAATGTAACTCTCCAGAGCTAATTAGCATAATAAAGAGGCCTCAGGTGAATGATGCCAGTGTGTAAGTTCAGTGACCAATGTTTTATGAATGGAATAATCTGGATAATAGTAGATTCTAGATCAAGTCATTGTGTTTATTATTTTGTTATGTTTACAAACATGGATAGATCTTTCTAGATGTACAGATTTTGATATATATATCAGTTGTTTTGGACATGAGTTGAGAGTTTATTGTGACCTTGGCTCGACACACACCTGTGGATTTATATGAGAGTTTCTATGTGTGGATAGTTACCTGCTTGTTTAATAGTGCTTATGAGATCCTGCCTGAGAAAGCCTTACACTCTGTGGATTAATATTTGATCATACTATATTATCTGCGGCAACTGGGAATAACTTGTGAAACGGGTGAAGTTACGCTGAACATTGTTTTCATCTGGGATTTCTGCTACATCTTGCTACATCTTGCTATACTCTGCAAATGTGACATTATACCAGTCATACCAGTTGGGTTTCTATTATTTGGAATCATCTTGGATCATCTGTTTGGACTTAATTATCTGGAAAATCTGCTATTCAGCCGCAAAACATTGGGATCAATATTGCGATCATAATTTGGGAATACTGGATCGGATTACCTGGACATCAACTGGAGCCGCGGATTCATTCGACTAAGCTTTAGCATTGTGAATTAACATTTACATGTATGTAGAGTAAGTGATAAAACATTGTGAAAGCTTTATTGGTAACATTTTGTTTCATCTTTTCGGTTGTGAATTGATCGTAACAAAATGAAGATCAAAAATTTACTGTACATTATGGAACGTACGCTATAAGCATAAAAGGCGGTGGTTAAAGGCGGTGGTTACTGAGATTTTGACAGAACAATATACATGTAGGTAGAGGACTAATGAAAACACTCAATAGGGTAGAATCGCCCCCTCCCCCATCCTCAAAAGAAAGGGATGCCTCCGTTTACGCCCTTCAGACAACCCTTACAGTCGGCATTTTCATATCTGCCAGTCGGCAAATTGACCATGTACTCCCTGGACTGTAGGGCATTGACCTAATAACGCTCTAGAAAAAAGTTCCGCAGTCTCCAGATTGTTATTGAAAAATATCATTACAATTTGATTAAGACGAAGTTGCTGATGAGGAAACACATTTTGTTCTCCAAGTTTTGTTTGCGAATTGATGAGATAATCGACTAATAATTGAGGCAGGTTCTTAGTCCTATTCGTAGAAGAAGGAATCACCGTCAATAGCGATTTCACATACATGAACATTAGTCACTAGATTAGTTTTTAAAAGCTATGTTATTAATATTCATTAAGGCCTGTGGGTGTACATTATACGCAACGGAATGCACAGGTGAAAGACTCTTTTTAGTGAATTTAACAATATCCATTCACGCAGTTTTCCGTTATTATACAGTGTGTCTCAAAAAAAACTTTACACTTTTGAAATGGCCCACAAATAAAAAATAATTTCGAATTTTTGGAAATTGTTTTAATATATAGAAAGCTTAACGTCTCTTCTTTCATATGACACCAAAAAAGTCGGAAATTGTCTCATGCTTGATTGAGCACTGCGACCTTTTGTAAAGGACATGAAAATTAGGTTGCGCAGGAATTGGCCATTCATTGTACTGAAAGATAAAAGCTCGCTTTGATTATGTGTGCAGCTGGGGATTGGGATAATGTAAATTAAAGATCTTAGTGACTGAAACCATGAAAGACTACCGTATTGGGGTGAAGGGGAAGTGGGGTGGGGTGGAGGTAGTGTGGATGTGGGGTAGATATGGGGTGTAGGGGTGGTATGGGGGTGGGGAGGTGGAGGAGACGGTAGGGTGGTGGGTTTAGGTAATTCTAACACACCACCTCCCCCCATGCACAACCCTTATTCCCATCCACACCACCCCCACATCCCACCACCTCCACACCCCATCACCCCATACCCAGCACCCCCACCCCTTCACCCCAATACGGTAGTCTTTCATGGTTTCAGTCACTAAGATCTTTAATTTACATTATCCCAATCCCCAGCTGCACACATAATCAAAGCGAGCTTTTATCTTTCAGTACAATGAATGGCCAATTCCTGCGCAACCTAATTTTCATGTCCTTTACAAAAGGTCGCAGTGCTCAATCAAGCATGACACAATTTCCGACTTTTTGGTGTCATATGAAAGAAGAGACGTTAAGCTTTCCATATATATATAAATTTTCAAAAAGTTTGAAATAATGTTTAATTTGGGAGCCATTTTAGAAGTGTAAAGTTTTTTTTGAGACGCACTGTAGAATGGTTGCGCCTCACCGAAGTTCCTATTCAGTATTCAAACGTCTTCGGATTCACAGAAGCGTTGTGACTACATAGGTTGTCAAGCACTCCCTAGATTGTGAACGAGGATGTGACGGCGTGATATTTCAGCCACGTAATTTATTTTTGCATACGGCGAAAGTCTGCGATAGTTTGTACACTGATTAAACGGGCTTGGTCACGACATTATAAATAACTTTCAGAATTAATTAATTTTCTCAAAAACGCGCAAATGGTATTAGGATAACAAATCCTATTTATGGGTTTAGTAATTAAATAATCATCATTAGTGATTTGTAAAATACCACTCATGGGACTACGGAAAATCACGATAAATGGCCTTGCCTACAGTCCACCCTCTCCCCATTTAAAATAATCTAGTGATGCCCATGCTAGTGGTCAGCTTTTTACGTAAATACCATATCTCAGCATCCCCGGTGGAAAAAAAAAATGTTCACAGGGCACTCGAGGTATAGTTATATGGTTGTATTGTTGCAGGGGCGAAAATCCAGGGGGACAGGGGGACGTGCCCCCCCCCCTACGATTTTACAAATGTGCATAAGTCTGAGTCTGTGATTGTGGTTTAAGTAGTAATTTGGTAGGTAAATATTTTGTTGGCGGGCCAAAAAATTGTTTTGGTCGTCGTTGCCCAAACCAGGCGAGTTTTCGGCGGCTGGCGTGACCGGGAAAAAATTTTAGACCTGGGATTTGGCTGCGGATGAACACCCCCCTTGGCAAAATCCTGCGTACGCGCATGCCTACATGTGATCCTCCCCCCCCACCCCCACCACACACACACATACACACATTTAAAAATGGATTTGCGCCCCTGTATGATTGAATAGTTACTTGCGTTCTGATTGGTCAGAAATGTACATCCATACATCTTGTGCGCACTTCGAGACGAACGTTGACCACCGTAGCTCTCACTGTTTCTCTCTCTCTTCTGGTCTTTCCTTGGCCATGTTGGCGTCCGTATATGATGTTACATCTTGAAGGTATTGCTCCATTTTATTCTGTTTCTTCCCATTGATCTTCTTCCCTCAATGAAGTCTTCTAGTATAAAATAAGCAACCTTCCACCACTGCCACGTAATGCATGCGCTGCATTTCTCTGTTTGCGTTTCACAAGAACATATACAGATATAGGAAGGCCCTTTTGATACCAACTCTTTAGAGCACGTCATTTTTATTAACTTTATCTTTCCAATCTAATTTCAAAATTTCTCTGAGACACCACAATTCAAAAGTGCTTAATCTTCTCCTGACGGTATTGATAAATTACTATGTTTCACACGTATGAACGTCCTTGGAGAAAACATAGGCAATTCCAAGTAAAATAGGACGTGAACCCATTATTATCATATTAGTTTAATAAACACATTTGGTATCAATGCAATTAAATAGATAGATAGATAGATAGATAGATAGATAGATAGATAGATAGATAGATAGATAGATAGATAGATAGATAGATAGATATAGATACTCTATGGGCAATTCCATGATTAGTTAAATGACAAACTTTAGTCAACATTTGGCTCTTACGTGAATATGCTTCGATATTATTCTTCTGTTTTGGTACTGTCAATTCTCTACACTACATCAAGCAAAATCATGAGACATGTTTTAATGGGTGAATAACAGGAACGTTAATTATGGTTAGTTACGTTACAAAAAGAGGACTTAGAAAAAATGACAAGTTTTTGTCCTCAAAGTTTCCTCAACCTGTGTTCAACTGAAACAAACTGTGCTATTCATGCTATTACTGGTGTCTTGATAAGTCATTTGATATATAACTTATTGATAAAAATCTCTTTATTTTTAACTACGATACCAAAAACATGGTCAGTTACGTTACCGTTAGTTATGTTACATTTTGTCCATCCACACATTTACTCATGTCTTTTTTCAGATTTAGTATGCATATGTAGGGCTTTAATACTTTCAAAACAATGAGAAGAGGCTGTTGGCATGAAAAAAAAACCCTGCAGAATAAATTATAGTTTTTCATAAAATTGAGATTTAGTCCCACTAGTCCCACATGTGGTATTTCATGTATGGTTCTGATTCTCCTAAAAGGTGATGTTGAAGACGTAAAATTTAGAGTAGAAATGATGTCTCCCATTGTTTCTTCATGATTCACACCCATTCAAACCATTAAAATGCAATATGATTCGAGATAGAGCAAATTTCTAATTTGTAATTTGTCCAATAATTCATGGAAATGCCCCTATGTGTTTTCTGATTGGTTAAAAACGTACGTCTACTTGATGGACGTATAGTTGTATACCTGTACAGAATAATGGTTTGTTCCGCCCGTGATAAGCGCTTGCACCAGGAAAATCTGTTCATTTACTTCGTGTTCTTCGTAACAGGTTGCTGGCTAATTTTCTTGTGTTAGCCATTTGACTGCGAATACCCATGCCGAAACATAGGATATCTACCAGGAAGGGCCGGCAATCGAGCCGGTCAACAGGAGCGTCAGCGTGCGCTGAGATTGAGAACACTGCATTCACGGCTACCACGCCGTACCAGAGGAAAGGTGTCGGGCGGGGCCGGGGATCGAGCCGGTCAAAAGGAACCTCAGTGGGCGCTGAGTTGAGCACGGCAGCCACTGCTACTACTTCTACCTACACTTCTACCTACTATACACAGGCGGGTCCATCTACCAGGCAACATTCGAGTCGGGAACATCTTGAACAACAGACGGAAGCTGGGATCAGCCCTACAGCAAACGGTGAGTACTTAAACACAACAAAAAAAGTAACTACCCCCTTTCTCACACAACCGTAACTTCTTAACAAAATGAATTCTAGCAAAATAATTCGGCAGGAGTATTTCTACAATTATTGACTATCCTCTGTGTGAAAATGTGATTGATCCGTCAAGCGACGCATGAGTGAGCATGCAATAAAGGCAAAAAGACCACTTTTCAAAAGTCACAGGTTTCATCATTTATGCCAAAATAAAGGTAAATAATTGCATTTTCTTGCTTCTATTCTAACCCTAAAAAGCCCAAGCTATTTTTGGCCTCTACGTGGCCCAAGGGGGGGCACATTGTGCCCCCCCTCTCTAAAATCTATATTGTTTGTCCAATCACTCTCAAATTTGGCCACATGCTAAAACAACTCAAACTCTACAAAACGCAATCATCAAAATTTTTCAAGGTCACCATATGGGGGCGCTATTTACCATAATATAATGAAATACATAGAAAAAAGGGATTTTGTTGGATATTTCTACATTTTTGTCTTTAATGTCCCATGTAAACATTCACAAGTGATTGATTTATCAATAATTATACAAGATCAATATTTTTAGATAGAAAATGAGTATTTTGAGTAAACTTTGACTGTTTTTGGTTCATATTTTTGTGTAACAACACATACAGTGATAATGTAATGCACATATGCATGAATTACTATGCACTGTTGGTTGTACGAAAGAGTTACAATAACATGAATAAATGCATTTTTTAATCATTTTTGGTACATATTTTTGATGGAATTACACGTTCATACATCATATCTTATATAATTGAATGATTTAAAATTGGAAATACAGAAATATAACAGAGAAAAAATGAATTTTCTATATTTTTTATTGTTTTTATTGTTTTGGCGCCATTTTCCTTCAAAAATAAAGAAAAACAAAAGAAATGTATTGGATATGTTCCTAAATAGATAAAACATAATATTTGAGCCAACAGATATGAAAAACAAGCGACAGTAACTCTTTTGTTTGGTGAAAAAAAACACCAAACATCAAAAAATGGCACACAATGACCTTCAAAATGTGGTTGCCATGGCAACACAATTAACGGGTAACCCTAATTTATACACCAAAATGTTCGCCATAAAATTTAGGAAAATAGTCACCAAGTTTGATCAAATTCGTCAAAAATTATGGAAGTGGCGAAGAAAAATTTGGTAGGGGGGCACATTGTGCCCCCCTTGGGCTTTATATAGCGTGTTAATAGAGTTGTGCTCAGTCAACAATGACATGGTTAGAACCTCTCATGTTCATGCAACATGTTAAGATACATTTTGCTGAAGAATAAAGGATTTCATTTTTTTTTCAATAAACTTAATGGATTTTACAGTTTCAAAATTGAGGGAGGGTGGCAATTTTTAAATTGAGCTCACTGAAGCGCAAAAAATGAGAAAAGTGTCAAAAGAAGTGTAAGGGGTTCAAACAATAGGTAATTAGCATAAATAGCGCTAAATCAGTCACCAGAAACAGAATTTGTAACAATCCTGCATCACAAATCCCCCAAAATGACCCATGTGACTTTTGAAAAGTGACTTTTTGCCTTTAATGTGTGCTTACTCATGCATACATTGACGGATCAACTACATTTTTCCACCATGTTTCCACAGAAGTTAGCCAATTAGTGCAGAAACACCCCTGCCAAATTATTTTGCTCAAAATTGTTTCTTTAAAAAGTTATGGTATGTTGAAAAAGGGGGTAGTTACTTTTTTGTGTGTGTTTATCTTGGCCGTTGACGATCATTGATGTAGCCGCAGGGTTGCCAGTTCGGCGTTTTGCCAAAAACACCAAATTTAGTGAGGTTGTTTTATTTGTTTTGTTTTGTTTATTTATTTGGGTTTTTTTCTGCGCTCAAACGGATACAAATTTTAAAACAGTAAAAAAAAAAAGGCAAATGCCATCGATATGGCTGTAACAAAAGTATTGCACAAGTAAAACAAATCATGAGAAATAATACTGTAAGTTTTGATCAATTGATAAAAGACTAAAGACATCGATGACTGGGTTCATAAAGACGAAAGATAATCTCATATTCCATGCACGCAAGTTTCGCCAGATATTGAAATAGCGTGACTTTCTATTTGTTATCATCGATTGTGCATGACACCGGTATTGCAAATGAGGTATCACTGGAGTAAAAGTTCATCTTTATGGATATTATACTTATAAATCTGTATAATAAAAATCGTTGGGAATATATTCCCTCTAAGTATGAATAACAATTATTTTGATTCACACCATAGTTCCACTCTCCGTATATTATCCGATGGGGTCACAGTCAATCAGGTTGGGCATGTCGTAGTTTTTTTTCTTTTTAACCAGTCAGATTTTTCTAAGTTTCCCACGTAGCTGAAGGGATTGGGCATTGTGAATTCGCGCCTTGGCTCTCGAAGGCTCATTTCAGCTAACCCTAATTATAGCTTAAATGTTAAGCAAATTTGATAGAAAGTTATTGTGTATACCTCTCCGAGAGCTCTTCAACTTGGCGATTCATTTATAAGAGCGATCGTCATTCCAGATATATTCTTTTCAGAACAAACGAATTTCCTGTAACAAGTGGTTCCGTTATTCGAACAAGCAAAAAAGGGTTGATAATCTGAATATTTGGGTCCCTTAATCAGAAGGTTTGTTGTTTCTTCATTTCGTTTAAAGACTCGTTTGCCGGGAGATTAAGTGGATTTTAAAATTAAATTCTGTATTCCGAAGGTCCTTTCATCCGAAAAAAATATGCATTGTTAATCCGAAAACTAAATTAGCTTTCATTTATTTGAAATTGTACAACGTCTGAATAACTGGAAAATTATTTTTGTTATGATCTGTAATCATTTAAGAGCAAAAATGTTGGGAAATGTCAGCACTTTAACTAAACATATAGCTAGTTTTTAAATGACTATACTTCGTTTTGATTGGAATGAGGTATTAATAAGTTGTCGGTTATTCACTTCCTTTGCAGAAATTCCTGAACTACAGCTGTTGATTATCAGCGAAAAATTGAGCTCTGAACAGTACACAGAATTCGGACTGAGGCTAGGGTTCAATCAGACGAAGCTGGACAATGAAAAGCATAATGCTAATGGGAACTATACTGAGGCCATGTTCCGAATCCTGTTGGACTGGCATGAAGAACAAACGGAAAACCACTCAGAAAGACTCAGAAAACTCCTTATTGAGAATAGGATGCAGGAACAGGCCATTGTATTGGCTGGTAAGTATTTGACAAATCTACAGCTCAATGAAATTATTAACGTTAAAATTCAAACATGTAACATGACTAGCTCTACTCCACTCTGGCTGCTCACTGCTCACCTTTCGTCTTGCTCACATTTTGTACTTCGAGCCGGCTGAAAGTGTTTTTCACTTTGCTGAAATCATCTAATTTGGGAATCACTTTCACGATGGTCAAATGGGAAATTGTGTGAGAGTAGGGAAGGGGGGGGGAGTTGAGATGAATTACAACTGTACTGATGTTTTCCATATCCAGAAGTTCGGGATTTGCACGCTAGAAAACGTCAAAAATAAATGAAATGATCTCAAATTTTTCACAATGTGAAGATTGGTATAAAATTAATAAACACCTGTCATAGAACCTTGGGTAGAATACGTAGTTTTGGTGAAAATCTGGACATTTAAACTTCAACATTTGCACAGTGACGTGCACGGGCCGTTCCGTTAGTTCCAAAATTGTCCGATCAGCCGTTAGCCCAAGGTTGCGCGGAGTTTAGCCGTTTAACCGATCAGTGTGCTCCGCTGGTCGTGCGAACGTACACATAACCGTATTCTGCAATTTGAGCAAAATTTTAAGTCGCGGAAAGAACAATATTCTGGTAGCATATCGTTTTTATGTTTTTCTCATAAAACAACACAATTTGTCAGTACTAAACTACCGTTTGGTATTGATATAATGAAGGATAGTGATGGACTTGCAAACCCTGAAATCATGCTTCAAAATCACTTAAGAGGTAGTGAATAACACTTGCTCATGTTGTACTTCGGTGTCCCCGGGTTTTGCACCAGAGATGGAGGGAAGATAATATTTAATGGGGTTAAGCAATATCTGGGGAGATGTTTATGGTCGATAATTTTCATCAATCTCCAAATGAATGTTGCGTGTATTGCCGCGTATTTGTAGTAGAAGGGATTATATGTGCAATAAAATACACAAACCCACCCCCACACTACCCACGAGAGTGGAGTGAAAAGTAGGAGACATTCTAAAAAAAAATCTTCACTTGTACAATATGATAAGGGCAAATAGTATCTTACATACTGATCCTAGACAAAAATTACCTCTTTGGGGGGTTACAGTCATGGAAAAATTAGGGAATTTTGTATAGATTCATTTTTGTTTTCATACATCAACCCATGGATTCATTTGGGACATTCTAGCATTCTCATTGCTCAATGTGATCAAGTACAAACCTTCACAGGTATTCAAACAATAAAATATATTCATGGTGTATTTCTGCATCTAAGTTCCGATCCATGAGAAGACGAAAGGCTATGTATGCACTCAGAAAGACGCACTTTTTCTTCTAATGGATTTGTATTCCAAATTGGCAGGGAAATGTGTAAACAAATACCTTCCAGTCAAGTTTTCTCACAGGGTCACAGCCAAGTGACTATTGCAGAATGAAAGTTTGGCCTTCGTCAAATATCATTATTATTATTATTATTATTGCTTTGTCATCATTGCGGATGACAGGGACTAGAAAAGCTAACTTAATAACTGTTACCCTCAGGAATCCAGTCCCCGGTAGTTTGAATATCGATATGTGACCACAACACCGGGTTTTCACCGTTCTCTTCTCGATGAAGTGCGTGGGTTCTTTTACGTGCTGAGGTGTTTCTGTCTCAACACGGGACCTCTGGCTTTACGTCCTATCCCATTCTGAACCTGATACATGTATACATAAGCGGGGTACAGACTTCTGTATACATGTCACTAACTTGACTGCAGTATTGTACAAATATATTGGTAGCAAAGAACACCTAGTTATAATTATCATACTATAAAATATCACAATAATGCTCTCATAATATTCATAAGAACTGTATAGCATCACAAATTACTCCTTTGATTCTAGCTGGACATTAAACACCGTCATCCCCTCTTGAACAAAAACGGAATATGTGGAGCGACCATGTGTCTGACATAATTTCTGTATACGTATAATTCTTTAAGAGAGATATAGCTTATTCAGAGTAGATTTGTAGGTCAAATTTACATAAACCCCTTCTCATTGTGACACTTTTAAAAATACAAACATGACAAATATGTTGTTTTCAATCCCCGACTCAGGTCAGAACAACACCGAGAAATTCGATTTTTTATTTGTTTTAAAACAACATGTTAAGTTTATAAAAATTCAGCATTTTGGGGGACACTTTTGGGGAACACTCCTACATTTTTACACAATATAAATCAATTTGTCTTATCATAATTTAAAACGCAATCGATTGCATTAAACCTAATATAATTTTGGTAATTCATTGTTGAGCAGAGACAACAATGTATTCATAGCATTGTTCATAATCAACAAGGGGTTTTTCTTCGGTAAGGAATCCTAAGGTAAACAAGATTTTTGATGTTTGTATTCCTTTATTGTATGAGCTTCTGTGAGTGCGGAATTTTGCGGAGAAATTTTGTTTGATCAGGACATGAAAAGAATCGTAAGTTTATTTGCCGAAAACTTCATAAATATTTGAAGTCTAATTTACTTGAATATTTCAGGTTCTGAAGGAAAGACAAGATTTAACGTCCACTCAGATAATCCTCAATCACTTACTGCACTACAGCTGAGGTGTGTTGCAGACAGTATATTAATTAACAGGTTTCTGCCGGTTATTCTTCGACTTGGCTTGAATTACAACAGTGTGTTGACATTAAGGAGTAGCCATCGTAATGATTTGGATGCCCACTTTGAGATGCTCTGTAAGTGGCAACGAGATGTCGAGGATGACGTAGATCAACGAGAAACCCTTGCAAGGGTTCTGGATGACACCCGGCTGAAGAACCTTGCTAACAAAATTCGTAAGTGGTTTCTTTTATATATCATTCTACATATTGATACGACTGTCTCATTTTGCTAGCGCACCGCACCACGTCGCGCGCACGGCACTCGCGGCGCCGATAGCAGACAATTCTGACGTCATTACGAGATTGACCAATGAATGGCAATATGACGTCATGCGCGCCTTCGTTAACTAATGAATATTCATAGATTATGCTTGGTTTGTTAAACCATGGTTAAAATGACATGCTCTTCTTTGAACGGACAGGTACGGTGGGGTTTTGGAAAAAATAGGTGAGACCAGTGAATTATAACTGATGTACAATAATGTAGGCATCCACTGCTTAGTTGCATGGCAAATGGTGCTCGAAGTTGATGATGTCGAATCCCTATTGACTATATTACAGGGACGTGAAGACTTATTTTTGATCGGGTACGGTGGGTGAACTTTCAAACCGTATAGGACATAAAGGGTCCAGTGACAGATAAAGCATCAAAGATTATTCGTGTGAATGTGCTCTTTGTTTAAATGAGAATTGAATTTTTTATCACCGTTTTCGTGAAGTACCATTGATTACAACGTTGCGTCGGCCGCGTGAGGGCGCTGGTCAATGACACAAAACGTATCAATATGAGTGAAGTGTAAACCATTACAGGGTGTATTTTCGTATTATTTTGGTAAATTTAAAGTAGTCATGACTTTTCATTTTTTTTTTCAAAAGGCAGTGACCAAGTTAATCAATTTATGCATTAGCAATTGTGCTAGGAAAAATAAGTTATGCTTGCACATTTTCTGTTATACTGCATTACTTCCTTTTCTGAAGAGGACTCTGAAATCTACTGGAATCTTACCGGAGAAAGTTGTGGCTACCTACCAACAACATCAATAAAAACACAAAATACTAAAACAAAGACACGTGATGTATATTAAAGTGATGGGCTAACATTGTGGAGCTTCAATTTAAAAAAAATGCCAAATTTTGATATCTGAACTACATAGTAGTGTTAACAAGGACAAATAAACACCTAGAATAAAAAAAAATTTGTGCGAAAGTTACATTGCCAATGGCATTATGCCATGAAGTAAACAATTAAAAAACCGGGCGAGTTTAAATAGCGTAGGTGTACACACAGTAAGTCTATGGGAAAAAATGGGCACCGTGAATTCGATCAACTTACGATTTTCACTTTTTTAAAGCACTAAATAATCATTTTGAAATACATTTTTTTTTTTCAGGGCGTCATTTTAGACCTTATCAAAGACAATGGTAGCATGGGTAATCATGTAGCTCAGTTTTTTTTTTAACTGTGGTAAATGTTAGCCAATACCTTTAAAGAATGAAAGGTTTGCACAGCGAATTTTCACTGCCATTTAGAATATTGGATGTCCATGTAATCAAATTATCATTAATTTGATAATACAGAGATGAGCAGCAAACCTTACAAATCGCATTGTTAATTCTCTCTGCAAACCTTTCATTCTGTCACAAAATATATTCGTTCCTACTCCGGGCGTAGAATATTAATGAACTCAAATGTAAGGGATGAGGTATTTTGAAACCAAGTTAACCATAGCATTGTCATTATCTATCGTAGCATGATTGTTGTGCCTTTGCCTGGATATCAGTAGGTTTAGGGTTTAAATCCTTATTTGGCCTCTTTTTGTTCTGAGTCATTAAAATAAAATATCAAGCATATCGTCGGCGGTCATCCGAACCGTTGTATCGCGATACGACAGTGCAAAACTCATTTCAGAGAAAATCGACTTCAAAGTTTACTATAATTGCCACTTTCTATCCCAAGCATTACAACATGTTCATTGCTAGAAATATACATGGTAGGAAAGACCAAGACAATTGCTTAACATTGATATCTTTATTTTTACACAGAACCAAGAATCAGAGAAAATATGGCAAAAGAGCTACATGCTTGTAATTTCGGTGTGAGCGGTTTAGATTTTCCCTGTACTAACGCCTTAGGGACTTCAACAACGCTGACCGCATTTTCAATAACACGCGATCAAGCAAACCGTCGTATCTCTCTTTCACGTGCAAAGTCAATGCAGCGCGTATGCTGACCGCGTATTTGCATATTAAGTGCGCGCAGTAGTTGTTTGCTGTGTTACAGCACACGTTTCCAAATTGATTTGCGCATTTATCAAAAATTTATATGGCATCGCCTCTAAAATCCCCACATATCTCAACAAATAAAATAAATTGCTTCCCAAAAAATCTAACTATGTATAGAATAGGACTTGTACTTTCATTTTCTGCAAAAATCGCGAAATTGATATTTTGACCAAAATCAACTGATACGACGGTTCGGATGAACGCCGACGATATGATCAAATTTATCATTGATTGGATAATACAGGAGTAAACCAACCTTCCAACTGACATTTTAAAACCTTTTGCAAACCATTTATTCTGACATTAATGTATGATGTCAATAGTAAATCGTTAATATGAGTCGGAATATTTTCATTTTCTCCTACAAGGCAAGAACCACTATGGTGTGACAAGTACAGGCGATGGCATGATCTTTGTCCCAAATGAGCCAGTCCCCGCTCCGACACAAGTCTATGGTTGGTATTATATTCACAAAAGATTATTTTCGGGGGGGGGGGGGGCAGTGTCATTACAAGGTGTACACCATGCGCGTGTGAAAAAAAAGAGTAAAAAGTTGTTTTTTTTTCACGGTCGGGCGATTTACCCTCCTACTCAAAAGTATTGCAACATACCCTATAACGCATGCATTTTGAGTTGAATGGGTATTTCTGTAATGACGTCCCAATGAAGTTTATTATTGGAAAATACCAACTTATTTAAAAAAAAAATCAATGAATATAATTTCTCCTTTCTTCTCCAAGGCGGAGAGATTATCAAATGCACGGGCACCCACCGCAGAGGGTCTGGAACATAAAGATTTAACATTTTTTGCCTCCATGTAGGGGTGGGTGTTTATTCCCTCTAGCATCGTAATTCGACTTCATATTTGCCTTCGAAAGGTTTTGGTGGTTTGGAAAGACTTCATACTAACAAAAATGCCAATATGCTCCTTTGATGCGGTCTCAGAAAGAAGACACCACGCCGCGAAGAAGAAAGCGCCTCCTATCTTCATAAGACAGTGGTAAGGAGGATATGCCCCATATTTTAGACAAGACCGCTTCACGTTATAATTTCTTATTCTTTCTGAATTCTAATGGCGGTTTGCTGTTGCAAACATCCTAAACTTTACTGTCATGCAACTCTTCAATACATTGGATACAATATTGTGGAGAGAAGACCATCATCTTGAATTAGAAGCCTTATTCTCCTATTTCACTGTCTTATGAAGATAGGAGGCACTTTCCTCTTTACGGCGTGGTGTCTTCTTTCTGAGACCGCATCAAAGGAGCATATTGGCATTTTTTGTTAGTATGAAGTCTTTCCAAACCATCAAAACAGTTTGACGGCAAATATGAAATTGAATTACAATGTTATAGTGAATAAAGACCCCACCCCTACAGGGAGGCGAAAATGTTATTTTTTTTTATATTCCAGCCCCTCTGTCGCGGGTGCCCCTGCATTTGATAATCTCTCCGCCTTGGAGAAGAAAGGAGTAATTATATTTATTGATTTACTTTTAAATAATTTGGCATTTTCCAATAATAAAGTTTATTGGGACGTCATTGCAGAAATACCCCTTCAACTCGAAATGCATGCGTTATAGGGTATGTTGCAATACTTGTTGAGTAGGGGGGGGGGGTACTCGCGTACATTGAAAAGGGTATCAGAATCTCCAAAATCAGGGGGGAAAGGGTATACTTTGTACCGAATGTTACTTTAAACGGGTATCTTTTCAGACTTGAATACCTGTTTAGGGTATTCTGAGATCAACAGATATATAATTACTTGTTTAGGGTCCATTTTGAAAGTCCATACACGCGCATGGTGTACACCTTGTAATGACACTGGCCCGGGACTATTCTGTAAATTATAAGTTCTTTTCTTTCCCAGGAAGAGAGACATTAACAAAATATTAGACGTAGTTTAACATCATTGATCTTCAATTTTTTAAAAAGTCAATCTTTGATATCTGAGCTACAAAGTAGTGATTAGATAGAAAAATACACATCCTTGAAAACAAAAGTTTAGAAAGGTATCATGCCAATGGAAAGTTATGCATTGACAAGCACTACGTGTTTCTTTTTACTCCGATGGAGTAGAAACTGGTCCAGAATTATAACACAGCTGTCTGGTCGAGAATAAGGACAGGTGCATCCGATCAGACCAAGTACTCATTTCATTTTCATTTTTTTATCACGAAATAGTCATTTTTAAGGACACCTTTTCAGGCCTTCAGATTTAGACCTTATCAAAGTACTCAGAACATGGACGATTAAGTCGCTTACATTTTTTTTAAAGCTGTGGTCATTATTTACTTGTTTCTCTAAAGGTCCCTTTACTGTTCCTTAGAATAGTTGTTCAGAACAGAATTCACAAACAAAATGTAATGTATAACCATCACGAGTCTTGATTAGAACGGCTTTTAATTGGCTTGTTTTTAAACGATGAGGTTACTTAGAGAAAATTATCCTAATGCAATTCCATAAGATGCGCTCTTCGAGCTTGCATTTTTGCAGTCTCTCTTTCTTTTCAGTCACCGTTTCACACTGCACACTTTTCCTTTTAAAAATATAACTTTCTTTACTTTGGCCAAATTAACCTCATATTATACTTTACTTTTCTTATGCCACACTATGTTAAAGAGAATACACAGTACTGGTTGATGACAGAAAATCTTTCATCAAAAGTTCACATTTCCATATTTTCCAGCTGAGAATAAATTACATTTACATTATAATGTGGGGCTAATTCACTTCATGTGCAATAAAAAGTTGAGGAATTGGCAGTTTGAGTATCCGACGGAGTAAGCTCCGTTGATGCAGTGTGTATGGCAATAAAATAACATAGTCCCACATATAGATTTCTGTGTTAGTACTTTGTCAGCAGTGGGGATTTGTGTAACAGATATGTCCAAAACGAAGTGTTCTGTAGTTTTCAACTACTCTCTCCTGTACTTTAGTGACATTATCTGTTGACAGAAAGTTTGAAAGCAATTGATATTAAAATGTTGTTGTTCTGCAAGTAATCAACCAGTACTGTGTATTCTCTTTAAGTTTACAAATAAACAAAAATATGAATAATTACATCGGAAAATACCTATTAAAATACAATCAATCCATTCGTGATTATTATACATGTATATGATACATAATGATACACATTACTTTAGCAACATGAAAAAAGACGTAGTTTTTGATTGATTATTTGTGCATAATCCTAAATCTTATTCAATTAATAATATAACATTATAATTTTGTGTTATATATTATTAGATATCATAATATATATAATAATGATATACATATTAATTATATTGTCTGTTCATTGCATGCAGAAAGTTGAAGTTTAGACGTTTGGCCACGAGCATTCTGACATCTGACTCTGAAGCCATCCGGCTGTCTTTACTTGATTCACTGGATCTCTAGAAACCCGATGTGAACATACCGGACCCGCTTAAAGTTTCTTCACAAACTTCAAGAAATTGCCAAAAGGAGCATATGTATGCACTAACAAGTTTTTGGGTGGCTTCCGTCCATCTCATCGTGAGTGTTAATTCACAAGAAGGACTAGACGCCCTGAAACGTGACATCGGGAGTGGATATCTCGGACAACAGCTTGCAAAGGTACTACTATCTCCAGCAACAATAGAGCGTCATGGACGGAACGTCAGATTCCACGTGACCATGGATGACAAGTCGTACATTGAAGGGATGAAATACCTTGGAGGTGGTATGTATCAGCTACATAATTAATATACATTAATACATTTATTAATACATTAATATACATAAACCCCTGCAAAAAGTTTGGAAAGTCAAGTTTGATTAATTACCAGGATCTTGCATGGCATAATCATCCCTATGCTTTGCATCATTAGAAAGTGGTCATCATCTGTATAGTAAACCTCCAAGTAAATAAAATTTCAGTCATGGAGCGTACAGTAAATCAAAGTCAACACTTGAATCATGTATTGCCATACACAGATAAATTTTGATAGACGAGGTCAAAATAAAAGGTCCCAGGTCTCAAATCACCTGGTGCACTGTCTAGGTAGACAGTGGCTGACTCACTGAGCTTATGTCAGAAATTAAATTCAGATGACTTTATTCCTGTTTTCCTTCAGGTATTAAAGCTCATTCTTGATGATTCTAATCAAAAAATCGTCAGAGATTAGCCATAATATTACGGTGACTTACTGACTTATTCCATTGTGAAGCTACGAATGTGAAAATACGAGGTGTGAGAAAAAAGAAAGGAGACTGTGACAGCCACGCATAGAAAGTAATATCAATCAACCCACCGTCCGTGTCACTGTGTTGCCAAGCATCTCATCGACATTTTGCTATGTCGTGCTAAAAATCATGTCTGATCCTGGCTAGATGAATATTTGCATTAAACTGTTGCTATTACTACTACTATTACTACTGCTAGTACTTCTACTATTACTACTAATGCTTCTAATCATCATCATCATCATCATCATCATCATCATCAGGATAATATCAATAGTAAATTACCTTCATCATCATTTTGTCCCATTTCCTACACAATTTAAGCTATTTCAAGCTTTCCTTTAAATACCGTACATCGGCTGATCAAACTCAAAAGTAAATATATTGTCTAGGGCAACTATTGTAATGTACACGTGTGTTTGTTGTATTGTGTTGTATTGGAATATAGTATTGGAAACTTTGTATCAATGGGTATCCATACTTGTTTTATCTTTCATTTCTAGACGAATTGAGCATGGCAGACGAAGATTTACTGGAAATGCCAACCCTTACTGATAGTGAGAATGCTGAGAAAAGCGAGAAAAGTGACCCAGCAGAAATCGGTTCTGCTTCAGGTCATACGTCTAAGATGGTCAAATATGCCAGAGGTATTACCAAGCTTGCTAAGATTCTTGTACAAGGTTGTGAATCCAAAGGAAAACCAACCATCTTCCAGATTCCTTTGATTAGAAATACTGTGGTTTCAGGAGAACAATACAACTGTTACACATTTGGTGAAGAATATAAGACTGCAACGGTAAGCAAGCACAAGGTGATAATGCTTGTTGGTGCAACAGGGGCCGGCAAAAGTACCCTGATTGACGGGATGATCAATTACATACTCCAAGTGGATTGGAAGGATGGATTCCGGTTCAAGATTGTTGCCGAGAAGGAAACGAAGTCACAAGTACACAGTCAAACCCAAATCATCACATCATACACTATCAAAGAAAACAAACATCATAGCATTGACTACACGCTGACAATCATTGATACACCGGGATTTGGAGACACGAGGGGCATCACACGCGACAAAGCAATCATCGATCAAGTACGAGACCTTTTCTCTTCGAAATCTCACCACCTGGATCATATTGACGCTATTGGGTTTGTTGCCCAAGCATCACTGGCACGCCTCACTCCCACTCAGCGGTATGTTTTTGATTCCATCCAGTCCATGTTCGGCAAGGATATTTCACCCAACATCTTACTCCTTGTCACATTCTGCGATGGACACAAACCGCCGGTTATCGATGCAGTGAAAGAAGCAGGGATTCCATGCAACAGCACTTTGTTCAAATTCAACAATTCGGCACTGTTTGCCACTACTAAACCTCCTACTGCAGGCTCCCCAGACGAGATGGATAGTCAAGAAGATGATTACAATTTTGATGAGATGTTCTGGAAGATGGGGACCAAGAGCATGGAGAAGTTTTTCAAAGCCCTCAATCAGCTGGAACCAAGAAGTTTGACCCTCACTAAAGAGGTTTTAGAGGAACGTGAACATTTGGAAACTACTATTCAAGGCTTGCAACCTCAAATTAAGATTGGGTTGTGTAAATTGGAAGAAAGGAGAAATGAACAACGCATCCTCGAGCAACACGAAGCAGATGTGAAAGCAAATAAGGCCTTTGAATACTATGTCGAGGTTTCAAAATGCAGAACGATCCCAATATCTGGAGAATACATAACAAATTGCGCAAGATGTCATTACACTTGCCACTATCCTTGTAAGCTTGCAAATGATGAGGATAAGAAACGGTGTACCGCCATGAATAAAGAGGAAGGTGTTTGCACTGTCTGTACAGGCAAATGTGCGTGGAATGTCCACTTCAACCAGGGATACAGGTTTGAGTTCTACACAGTGAAGGAGAGGAAAACTTACGCCGATCTCAGAAGGCGATATTATAATGCAACCGATAAAAAACTAACGGTTGAAGAAATCATCCAGAAACTCTCTGATGAATTCAGTGATGTTTGCAAACGTGTACTTGAGTTGATAAAAACTTCTCACCGCAGCATCAAGCGACTGGACGAAATCGCACTCAAGCCAAATCCTCTCAGCACCGTCGAGTATGTCGATCTGTTGATTGAGTCAGAAAAGAGTGAAGCCACACCGGGTTGGCAGTCGAGAGTGATGGAACTTCAGAATGTCAGAAAGCAGGCAGAAATAATAGGAAACGTCAAACAAGCAGACTATGACCCTTTTGCCAGGGACATAACAGATCGGGGTAAGAAACGAAACCAGCCGGGAGACCCCAGCTTTGGTTATGGCAAAGCGCGGCACAGCAGAAGTAGTGTGTGTGTGTGTGTGTGTGTGTGTGTGTGTGTGTGTGTGTGTGTGTGTGTGTGTGTGTGTGTGTGTGTGTCTGTCTGTGTGTGGATGGGGTGGTGTGATGTGGTGTGTGTGTGTGTGTGTGTGAGTGTCTGTCTGTCTGTCCGTCTGTGTGTATGTGTGTGTATGGTGTGCGTCGCTTTCTGTGAGTGAATGTGGCTGTGTATGTGTGTGTTTGTGTGTGTAACTGTGTGAGTGTGTGTATATACATGTATATGTATAATGCAGCAATGGAAATGCACACCTGAAAGTTGACGAACTTTTTTCGCACTTTTTCGAGGTCGGAGAGTATAGGACGGGCGGCAATGAATTACAAAACAATTGTAGGAGACACACAATGCCTTTAAAATGATAATGAATGTTCAACTGGTTCTGTTGGCTAGTGTTTTGTGGGTTTTCTCCGTTTCTGTTTCCTGTATTGATGTGAATGCCTTTAATGACAAAATAATGAGTCTAACGATCGAATTGTATATCTTCCAAAAGCAGTTATGGAGGTGTGCGGCCGCATATTAGAACAAACAGTGCGTGCATTCTGAGCAAACCGCGTGACGTGAATAAGTACGTTCGTCTGCGTATGTGATCGTCGCGCCGTGTTCTTGTTGATTCTTGATGAAGAAAATTGAACTAGATCTACCCCGTACGTACCGATATCTGCAAGGTAGAATACTTTTCATGTCTCGATTTTGTCTTTCGTTGCCACAGCAGTACATTGACCAAAACTACACCGATATTACATGTAATGATCTCATCTTGATCAAGTTAATCACGGTTTTGGAATTGATTTGACTTCGTCAGCTAGACGTTAGCTCGTTGCTACTAGCGTCTGGCACGATCCGGGCGCAGGGGCGCAACCTAGGTTGGAACTGTCGGATTTATCCGAGGCACTGTCCAAGTTGTAGCTATTTTTGTTGTAGGAAGTCCTGTACTTCTTCCTTTTCCTCCATTGAAGTATACTTCACCTTGGTAATGGTGTACTCGTCGTACTTGATCACATGGAAAGAGTTACTTATGTGCTGGCCCCCCCCCCCCACCCAGCCAAAAAAGGTGATCTAACAAAATAAACCCTTTTATTTCTTTTCTTTTTTGTCTACGTACCCTGTCTGGATTCTCAGCTTAAAAAAATGGTGATGACGGACAACAATCACATCATCGGACACCATACATCTATCTTATTAAGCTCATGAACTGAAAGTCATGAAATGGTTTTGCAAAATGACTTGAAGTCGTAAGTTGCTGGTATTTACTTTACCTGAAGTTGTCGCTCACTTTATGAGTTGTCACGCAGTCAGCAAACACCATTGCACAGAATACACGCTGTGGCTGTTCTAATATGCAACCACACCCCTCTTTTTAATCGCTCTGGGACGATAAGACGCATTTGTAATAAGACCATTAGAATTATTATTTATCATCAAATGCATTCTCATCGATACAGGAAACAGAAATAGAGAAACACAACAAAATACTAGACAACAAAGCAGTTGAATATTCATTAAGCAAACAACATGCTCTACTTCAGTTCAAAGGCACTGTGTGTCTACTACATGTACAGCCATGATAGCAAACCAATGCCGCCTGTAGTATACTTTCCAAGCTGAGAAAATCTAAGTTCTTGATCATGACTCTGGGTCATATGACTCCAAGGCAACTTTCAGGTGTGCCTTTTCATTGTTGCATGTATATTTTTTTTTCAAAGACCAGAAGTCATAAAACACTTACTACGGCAAGAGAGTGTTAATAAAAAACAGGTTAGCACACACTCTTCATCAGCAGTCAGGGTGTGGCAAGATGTTAAAAACCAAAATGATTCGTTTCTGAATCAGACGTGCTAAAAACACGTCCAATCCTGCTGGACGAATCACCGTACTAACCTGTTAAATGTCTTGAATGGAGGAAAGTCGCGTATTAATAACGGTTTGCCGAAACAAGATGCAACATCGCGCGAGCGCGTAACATCACATATAGAAACGCGGGTCTTTCCTAGCCGTCAACGGTCTCTCCCGTGGTCATCAGCCTTTCCTGGCAGTTAGTGATCCAATGATCAAAATGTAATTTTCAAAGACCGGAAGGCATAAAACACTTACTCCGGCAGGAGAGTGTTAATAAAAACTGGTTAGCATACACTCTTCATCAGCAGCCAGGGTGTGGCAAGATGTTAAAAACCAAAATGACTCCAAGGCAACTTTCAGGTGTGCCTTTTCATTGCTGCATATATCCATATATATCCATGCCTTGAGTTCTCGGGATCATGCTGAATCTTGAGACCTGAGCTTTCGTCGAAAGCCTATCCGCCATCACCAAAAGCAATGTTTGAACTGAACAGACCGGCTAGGTCTCAAGATTCAGCATGATCCCGAGAACTCAAGGTATGAACATATACGCCGGATCACATAACTTCAAGACATATAAAGTCCTCAAAAAAAGTTTGGAAATCTGAGTTTGATCGGTTATATCTCCCGTTTCGTAGTAATCAAAGCAAGCTTGTTATCATCGGAAAGATTATTTAATTTTCTTTAAGATGATACCCTACGTATTGTGATTATTTCCAGCAGGGAAAGGACAGTATCTTAAAATGTGGTGTAAAGTGTAAATTGAAAAGCTGCAAAATGACCAAAGTTCGGTAAGTCACTCATTTTTTTCATGTTGTTGAGTGAGTTTTCCAATGTCTCTGTGATTGTTATGCACTCTAATGTGAACATTGACATGGATTGAAAGCAACAACTGAAAAACATCAACATAAACTAAAAAAAAAAAAAACAAGCAACATGATATAGGGCCTTATGGGCATTAAAAAACTGGATATAAGACATTTAATCTCACGGACCTGTCACCACATTAACACCACAAAGTGATACAAAAAGTGACAGGAGCTGGATTTGCATGGATATTCTCAGAGAGGGGTATTACGAGAATGGACTGGCCTGCATGCAGCCCAGACCTCAACCCCATTAAACATTTGTGCTATCAACTCAGCCGGGCTATACGGAAGAGAGTCACAAATGCAACGACATTGGCAGGTTTGCGTCAATTTCTGATTGACGAGTGGAATGCCATCCCACAGAAACGAATCACAAAGCTCATCAACAGCATAGGGAAGCGGTGCCCGACGGTGGTGCAGGCACGTGGGTCGTCCACCCGATACTAATCTGTGATCATATCATTAAAATCAATGATCATTGATGAAATCAAAGATCCATGTGATGATAAACATGAAAATCCATGCAAATCAAGCCCCTGCCACTTGTTTGTTACTTTGTTGTGTTAATGTGGTGAAAGGTCTGTGAGATTAAATGCGCTTATGTCCAGTTTACAAATGCCCATACATGTTTGTTTATTTGGTTATTTCACTTTTTGTTTTTGTTGTTTGCTTATTTGTGCAGGTATTTCTTTCAATCCATGTCAATGTCCCCATTAGAGTGCATAACAGCCAAAGAGACAGTGAAAAACTCATCACCAACAACAAAACTTGGGTGGCTTTCCGAACTTTGGTCGTTTTGCAGCTTTTCAATTTACACTTTACACCACATTTTAAGATACTGCCCTTTCCCTGATGAAATAATCAAAACAAGTAGGGTATCATTTTAAAGAATATTAAATAATCTTTCTGATGATACCTAGCTTGCATTGATTTTTACTATAAAACAGGAGATATAATCGATCAAACTCAGATTTTCTTTCGTTTTTTTTTTTATTAATTACTGGAAAATCTCTGAGAGGCGAACCCCCCAACCCCCGAGATTTTCGTCTACGTTTTACAGTATAGCATCGAAAGCGTTAATAAGGTGTCAGAGCAGTCTGAATTATAAGATCAGAGTCTGATCTTTCTGCTGAGGTATAAATCAGATTACCTGAACACCTTATTAACGCTTTGGATGCTATAGGCCTACTGTAAAATGTAGTCGAAAATCTCTGCCCCCCCCCTCCCCCGAGATTTGTTAATAATTAATTTAAAAAGAAATGAATGACCATTAGAATCTGTTAATGGTGTGATATAACCTTTGGGCATAAAGCTTTCAAATAACAAAACTACACCAAAACTAAATGTGGTATTTAAAGGCAGTGGATCTCTTTTGCATGTCTAAAAATTGACATTGTGTAAATACAATGGCATTTAGAAGAAAATACTATCTGAGAACCTTTAGCAAAATATAGGAGCTAGAAACGCATTTTAAGTGGAATTATAGTGACCGTTAGGCTCTGCTTTGATTTTTTTTCTCGCGAGGAAAAAATTGCTACCATAGAACGTACACTAAACGGCTATTGTTTTTCTTTCGAATTTTCCAAATTCTAGGAAATAACTGACCCCCACATTTCACGGACATGTTTTTCATCAATAGCCTAAGGGCAAAGTTTATCTTTTCCTGGTCTGTGGGGATATTTGCAAATGAGATCCACTGCCTTTAAGAACTGCTGATCGGAAGAAAGCATGTGAAGACAACGATGATCCGAATAGATTTTGGACTTGAAAGATCAAAGGTCACGAGGCCTCATGAATGTCTGAATTGGGTTTGTTGTTGCGATGACTCAAGTATGGCTGATCGGATGTTGATTTTACTTTGGTCCAGTATGCTTTTTGGAGACCGCGATGGCCCGAATAGGTTTTGGAGTTGAAATGTGAAAGGAGACTGGGTACATCTCATTTCAGCACATTTGCATGGTAACTTAAAGACTTTTCATGAGAATGGGTACATACATGAATGAGGCATTACAATTTGATTGAATTGGACTGGTAGCGCGGAGGCATACCCATCGGCTGCGCCCAGTCTAACTGCAATATTTTTGTTTTACCTGGAAACACTATGAAATTGTACTATTATGTTAGCACAAATACCACGTAGGCTAGGTATAGGAGTGAGGAAAACATTAAATAACCTTGTCATTTATATTCTTTCCAAAATGTTCCAAAATAAGACTGCAATTATAGCCTAGGAACCTTGATATAAGAATGGGTCTGAAACCTGATAATCGGCATTTGAATGGACATGACACAAAAACATACAAGCCCTTGAGCTTTCCGGTGTTTGATAAATAAATAAATACAATACAATACAATCAGAATATGAAATCTTTTTTTTTTTACCTGTTGCTTGCATAATATACGACACAATATAAAAAGACCCTGTAGCAAAATAAACAGAAATCATAAGTTAGTCACCTGATCATGTTTCGTATCAAAATTGTCATGTCTTTTTTTTTTTTGCAAAACTTACAGTCAAGCATGTCATCGAGGAACAGTATGATGACTTTGATTACGTCAGGGGTGTCCAGTTCCCATCGATAGCAACTTCTCACCAAAGCATGGAA
>JZLH01S0311135.1:12793-24920 GCA_001188425.1 Eucidaris tribuloides
ACTCCAGCCATCACTCCTATACCAGCAACTTCAATCCTGAGTTCACTCTGTGGTTTTTACAACATCTGGTGAATCCGTATCTTACAAACAAGCAAAGCCAGAAAATTAGAAATGTTTATTTATTGCAGTGCAATGCACCTACATGCACGTGTATGTATCCCCTCCCCCAGGGTTCTCGCCCACATGCATAAAACACTTGTTTCAAACAGCAAGTACAAAGTTTTGCCACCAAGGGTATGTTTAAGATCGTAGTGCACACAGCAATGCAAAGCAGCAAGTGCAAATTTATCAGAAGCATGTGTAATTTTTGTTGCCAGCTGACATCTGCACAATTTGCACCAAGTGCAACAAAACTTCTGGGGATATCCCTGTCTCCCCCGACAAAAATTTGCCTTTGGGTGTCTTCTCATACAGTACAGTACACCTCTAAGCCAAATTTGCAGGAATCCATTCAATACTACATGTATAGCTTGTAGAGCTAATAAAAGTCAAAACAATGAGGGCAGTGTCACCAAAAATAATACACATGTAGAATATTCCATGAACACCTCCAGTCCAGTCCTTGGACTTCAATAGAGTAAAATGTGTAATGCATGGCAAGAAAAGAGTTAAAGGGCATTAGCATGAATGGGAGAGATCAAAACTGCCCCTGAGATTCAAATACATGTAGGTTGAAAAATACCAATGTATACACCAGCTGAAGTGTTTCTCCTGGATGGAATGATTTGTCTTGAATTTGGTTATTTGTGGACAAACAAGCATTCATTCACCAGTATTGAATTATTCTGTTGCACTGATAGAAATTGAATTGAATTAAATTTGATATACAAAACTGTAGACACAACAAATTTGTGTCTGTCATGTTAAAAGATAGAAATCGCGAGAGCTACCTAGAACTACTATCTTAGGAAATGCATAGATTAGTGAGAGTAGATATGTTTACTAACAATAGCTATAACCTCAGCACAGCCCATATCAGATGCCACCAACAACTACCTTGATAGACTCAACCCCCCCCACCAAGAAATCATATATTGTATTAATTCTGTGCACCAACATTCTGACCCCCCCACCCCCTGAGGTCACGTCAGATTTTTTTTTTTAACTGGAATTATTGATAAACTCCTCTGGGCGAGTTTGTCCTCCCAGGGGGAGTTGTCCTCATGGGAGCCGTCTATCTTGGGAGTTGCCTCATGGGAGATCCTAGAACATTGAACACATAGGTACCGCAATGTAGCGTTTTACAATTAATGTGGAATATTTATAGTCATTTTTGGCAACAAGACTCGAGAGTAGTATTCAAGTGATAATTGTGGATTCTGACCTATCCTATAAAATCAATCACAGTTAGTGCTGTAAAATTTTGGTTATTTTTTCCAAACTGGAATTTAATAAAGTTGAAATACAAAAATGAGGTCTTGAATGCCCAAAAATAAACAAAATACAAAAAGAAAGAATAAATTAGACACCAGCTAAAATTGAAAATGGCACAAGTATCGGCAATTAAATCATCTCTACTGTGAAGCAAACTTGTCGGACTAAATAGATCCAGAAATATGGCGAGTGTTCGCACCTAAAAAGGAGAGAGGTAGCTTACACATGAAATTAGGTTTAACTTGTGATACTTCACCAAAATACAATAGTCTTGTAAACCTGGGTAAATCATGTTTGCCGATTACAATACTTGAAAGAATATGATGTGTAAAACCTAAAAGTGCAGTCGCAACTATTATTACAGTGGTGCTGGTAACACATTGATCAACAAGTTTATGCCTGACGCCACTTAACCTATCATACCCAGTATTCAAGTTAACTATTTAAAGTCAACATTTGCTGATGAGATTGTCACTACGTTTTGATCCTAATTGCTTAAAATGAGAACACAATACAATACAATGCATGTCCACTGTATTATTAGACCACCTTCTTGAAGCAATAATACACTTATTTCACAATTTTTTCCTCATTTTTACAAATGTTAACAAAATTCGATCACAGCCAAAAAAATTGTAAAATTTTAAATTTAACAAAATTAAATTCACTTTGTAATAAAAGAAATACTGATTTTAATTTCTAAAAATATATGAGAAATCTAAGGTTGTTTCTTCTTTTTCAAAATTCTATAGATAAACCCCATGTTTCCCAAACTTAATGGGCAATTGTGTAAAAACAAATAAAAGATTTCAAGAAAAAAATCCAATTCAAATCATTAAAATACATTTTAAGTTTGATTATAATAAATAGAACAGCCATCTCTGGAAATTAAATAAATTCGATTCATTGAATTGGCAATCATTGTTGTTCCATTAAAAGGTTCCATATACATGTACCAGTGTACATGTACTATGGTTCAAAGGTGTACAGTAAACCTCCCATATAGGCAAATGATCTCAATTAATGGCTGCCAATAAGCAGTTCAGAGTTTCATTTTGGACATGGCATCGTATGTACAGGTCATTTGTACAACGAAGCCCACGGGCACAATGCTCCACCTGAAGGTCTTGCAAACTCTCATGGGTGTCCCATCAGAGAATATGTCAATTAGACATAGTTTTGGTCCTTGGAACCTGATATTTAGCACCAATAGACACAATAAGCTATAGTTGACAAACTGTGCATACCGCCATGCCATATACTAGCTGACTTTGCCAAAGTTAAGATAAATGCCAAATACATTTTTTATAAAAACAAGGAAAGAGCCATAATTAATCAACGCCCTAGTATTGTTAGCATTTGACGTTATTTGACCTTTGACCATAAATCATTGTGACCTTTGATCCCCAAAAATAACATTGAGGGTCCCTGTCACGTAATCTATCCATCCAAAGATTCCGTTACAATGGGTTTGTGGCTTAGAAAGTACACCAGTTTGGGCTTTGTAGGGTTGTGCCTTGGCCTCCCAGGGTGGGGGGGGGGGGGGGCTGGTGTACAAATTTCAAATAAACCTCCATCCTCACCTCCCCTAAGGATGCATTCCCACTGAGTTTGGTCTAAATTGCATTGCTGTGCTTAAAAGAAAAATGATGTTAAATTTATGTGAATTATTTCACAGGGCCCTCTCCCCTAGACCCTGCTCTCTCCCCCCGCCCCCCCGAAATCAGGCCAAATGGGCCACCAATGGCATTGTCCATGAGAACCAATTAAGAATCAATACATAACATGTAAGAGTTATCAACACACACAGTGCCTGTAAACTATTTCTGGATCTAGAAAAGAGATGTTGAAATATTACCTACTTTTTGTCGCTTTAGGGCCCAGCCCCCTGCAACCCGCCAGGTTACTACTTGAATACTCGTAGAATCCCCGCACCCCGTAAGGATGCATTCCTGCCAAGTTTGGACAAATCCAATCATGTGTTTTCAAGAAAAGATGGAAATTGTAAAACTTTAACGCACATACGCACACCGCATGACAGACAAAAAGCGATCTGCAATAGCTCACTTGAGCCTTCCGCCTCAGTTGCAAAATAGTTGTCAATCCATGACACAGATAGGTATGAGTATTGTGAGTCAATCCATCCCTAACTAACTAACTCCAAACTGCTTATTGATCATGGGACCTTAACAGCATTTTCCAGCAGAATCCTTATACTGTAACAATCGAACCTGGCTCTAAGTATTATTGTAATAGCAAAGGTCTCAGAATCAGTTAGTACTGTTATATCCACTCATGGGGAAACGAGTCAAGGGAGGTCTTGCATAGTGTCACATAATGAAATAATCGAAAGAACACATTAAGTTAAAGAAGTCTATAAATGTATCTGACAATAGAAACCTATTACACATCATCTTAGTATGAAATGGTGAAATTTGTTGAGTTTCAGCAGACCGCAATACAACTTGTAAATGAAAGATTCCTGTCCGTTTGAAAGACCAACCTTCAAATTAATGATTAAGTAAAAAAAACAAAAAAACACTTGTCCATGAGAACAACCAGATGTAAGACCATCAACACATGGTCCAATACCACACAGAAATAACCTGTGAATCTGTGATAGCTTTTTTGCAGCTCCCACTGAGAACAGTGACATGTCCTATCAACAACCGCACTACCTAGATGTATAGAGATTGCTGCATCCCCCATAGGAGATGTACATTTTTAAACACACTGGAAAACCAACAGTCATGGTCACCTAACGCTGTGAACAGCTGTATTCCTTTATGGAATTTGTAACTCTTGAATAAGGACGCAGCCTGTAGTCTCGCATGACAACAGTCTGGGAAGCAGAAGGTTTGGAAGTGGTTCCAGTTTCTTGATGGATTTTGAATATTTTTGTTTTTGTTTTTTATGCACTTCAACTTGCAAATGAAAAAAAGTCTTAATCTAACCTTGAAGTTTAAAGCCATAAAATAATGTTCCACACGCTGCCAACGCCCTGAAAGCCCAAGAAATCAAGGAACAAATTGTTTAAAAATTTCCAAAAATAAGGAACATTCTGAATTTCCCTATAATTACTACGACAAATTTGAACAAAAAATAGGAACAAAGTGGTTAAAATTGAGCTCGGGTTTTCTTTTCCAAACAATACAATATTCCCTATTTAATAGAAATATTCCTATTTAATAGAACAGTTGCAGTATGATGTCCCTGATCAAATGAAAAGTAATGGCATATTTGCTTTATAGACTATATCATGGCCAAACCAAATTCTTAAATTCCAAGTTAAGAATTTAAATTGTCCCATTTAAAAAACCATACCTAGTTGAATTCCCATGTAAGGAAAACATTTGAATTAGACATACAATACATCAAAAAATAGCGTAAGGTATCATTTTGGCATGTACATTTTTAGTGCATTTTGATATTTGGGGCTGCAGCGGCCTCATAAGAGGTTGGATACACAACAAAATATACAGTTTGGAATCCTTGTGGAGTAAAGAACAAGTAATTTGGATATGCATATTGAACACATTTGACATGTAGGACAAAATTTAATTTTGACACTGTGTGTAAATTTTAAAATTGACCCCTCCCAAAATGCCACCAGAACTTTGAAGCGAACCAACCGAGGTCCAAAAAGTATCAAATCATCAGGGAACTCGGAAACCACTTTCAATCAAACCTTTGTTCCAGAATTTTGTCACAGGACCTACAGCGAATGGTCCCCTAATTATAAAAACAACTGATGTTGATACAGCAGGCAGCCAAATTTGAGATACAGCTGCAATCTGCTAACGCAGAGTGTAAAGTTTACCCACTACAATGTACTCTATTATAAAGAACACTAATAAGACAAAATATTGTTAAACACTGTAAATCTTGTTCTAGTCCCCAAGTGGTCAAAATTCAGGGATGTAGTCGAGGTCGGCCTTGCCTCGGACTGAGTCACGGTACAAAGTCTGTAGGTACAGTATTTTTCGCCAGCAGCCTCGTAACTCGGAACAGTCGGCCTTGACTACATCCCTGGTCAAAAAATTGCTTTGTATCTTGTTTTTTGGGGCAACTCTGGTATAACAGCATTTTGCTAACAACAGAGGAATTTTTCTAATCCTGAAACTTTGTTTTGACAAGATCTTTCTGTGTCTACCAAAACTGGTTGCACAGTGACCAGCGAGTCCAGGAATGTTTCTCAGGCACTAACGCTATCAATAGTTTGCATCCCCTCTTTGGAAGATCTTTTGTAATAAAGCTGATCAACCACAGGGCTCGACAAAAACTGGGTGCCCAAGTGCCAGAGGCAACCTGAATAATTGTGGTCGGCAACCAGAAAAAAACAGAGGCCTGCCCACCTTGGCAGTGCCTTTTTCCAAGCAGTGATTGATTGACAAAACAAACTTCATATCTGCCAACCGTCCCGATTTTTCCAGGGCAGTTCTGGTCTTATTACAGTTAATTGGCGTACAGTAAACAATAAATTTACAATAATTAAACAAATAAGATTAGAGGTACGGAATGAAAAAAATATTTGAAACAGCTGAACCAAATGTTTTCTTATAGAGAAAAAACATGAATGTAAATAAACCTTTTTGTGTCCCTACAGTCACCTCACCAGTGAAAGTAACGCATTTTGCATTACACATTTGAGCGTGCATTTAAAATCACTATAATAACAATGCACCTTGTTCAGTAGTTCATTATTTTGAGTCATTCATGTTCTATTCCTTAATTTTAATACTATGTTTTTGTTGGTGAACGCACCGCCTAAGTTATCTGTAAAAGACCAGAACTGCCCTGGAAAAATCGGGACGGTTGGCAGTATGCAACTTGCATCAGTCTTCGCATTGGATTTGCTGTTGGGCACTGAATCTAAAATTAAAGAGCCCACTGGCAGTCCAAAAAAAATAATTTTTTGGTCGAGGCCCAGTGACAACCACATCGCACAACAAGATGTGTTAACAATCGCAACAACCTTACGTGTTGTTGTGTGCCGACAATACGGCACTAGCATTATGTTCCCCACCAAATTGGTATTAAAACTAGATTGCCTGAACCTGAATACTATTGCTTTTTTCATAAGAAATCAAAATTAGTGTTGATATTTTTAGAACCTTTTGTCGGTCGTTAAGTTGCAAAATATCAAATAAGGGCAACATTTCGCATATAAGAGAGATTAACTGTCAAGGCCCTTCTGCTGGGAAACATGATGCTAGGCCAATTTGCCGGTCACAGAAGAATGTAACATGTACTGTTGTAGGTGCATCCACTATGGAGAAATGTATGGTGCTGACTATCAAAATTACCTTAAGCGACACTATCACTGCGCAAGGATGAACGAGGGCAGACTTCATATGCAAGTCCAGTGCACAGCAGGCTTTAGTTTACCTGACAATCTATCCTCTCCTGACTCTCAATAGGTGCAGTCTTGTTTTATCGTCTTTTGCGCCAGTAAAATGCTGTCTGTACTTTGTCTTTCGGCTTCTTCCGAGTCCGCTCTTCCACAATTTCTACGATATATCCTATGTGTAGAAACCAAATAAGACATCTATGTAACAGTTATGTTAATTACAACGTCACAGCCAATGAAACACAGTACCGTACAAGGGGTGTATTATTTTGTACATATTACTCATGTATATGTGGCTGGATAATACATGTCACATACGTGTAAGTATCATCGAGTATTCTGTTTGTGAGTAATCCGAAACCATTATTTTACTAGTGCTGGCACCTGAAGCTATTGATGTAATTTCATCCAAAAAACATATTGACCACTGTAAAGTCTGGTTTTTAAGTGATTACATTGCACAAGTTCTATATCTATTTTGGTCGTCTTCCATTCAATGTGAAGGCATACACCCGTCAGACATTTAATTGCCGCTACAGCTTTAATTCAATTCTAATTCCAAATCATAGTAAGTACAACACGTTTCTGCAGACCGCTTGCCAATACCGGGGATATATGGGTAGATGGTGAAAGTGCAACCCAATGTACATAGACCACAATACGCATTCAGCATGTACGTTTTGAGTGATTTTTTAACGATACCATTGTTTAGCGAGGGATAAACATAACCAATGGTACGTAGCGAGAGCAATGACTTCATTCTCTCAAAAATGAAGGATTTTGGCCGATCCGCTTAAAAGTAAAATTCAGATCTGCTCAGCCAATTGAAAAAAATATGGTCACATCTCGTTGTGAACTGAGGAAAACATCAGTAGCTAATTATTGTATCAGAGTAAATTAATTATTTATCAAATTAATTCATCCATTTATTTACATTTATTTATGTATTTTTATTGATGTGATCTATCATAGTTATTTATCTATTATTACATATATATCTATTATCTCATCTACTTTAATTCAATTGTCAAGAATCAGAATGCAGATAAGGATGGAAAATCATTTTTGGTGCCCTTAGTTTGTATCATGCTCTTGTGGTATAACCCCAGACATGCAACAAACCGAAGCTCCGCAATCTCCCGGTTAAAACGAACATGCTGCTAAGTCCACTGAGGCCAACTCGCTGGTTATTCTGAAAGTTGAGGTGACATGATTGGAAACACTTGAAAAATGCCATCCAAACCAAAATCGAGTTTGAAATTATAAACTAAACTATAACAGTCAGGAGTGGATCCGCGCCACCTGAAGGATTGTCTGTAATTCATTTATCATTTAAGAGAATCACATCATAAAGACATCTAGGGAGCGATCTTTTAAATGTAATCGCGGATCATAAAAGATAAGCCCCATAGAGAGCCACACAGCAGGTTTCCGTGCAGAAGAGTGATATTGACATTGTTTATGTAGAGAGTCAAGCGTTTTGACTACAAAATTTCTCACCAAGGAGAAATCCCGTTTTTCTGCATAGTTTAAATTGATTCTAAGTAGGTCAGCGCAAGTTGAGGACTAACCCAATCAGTGGTCGATTTACGCTTTAGGCAGTTGTTTAACAATCGTTTCCAAGGTTTAAGCAATCGTGAGCCTACATGAGTCCCCCATCCTAACCAATGGATCTCTGATTACATCAAATTAATGAAGACCTGAAGAAAATGGCCATTTATTAAAGACGAGTCGTTATAGTGCTTGATTGAAAAAGTGAGAACATCATTGAGAGACCATTTCAAGTTTTCGCCCATCAACTGCTGTGTTGCAGGATTTCCATATCGCCCGAGGATGAAAATTAATAGTGCCAATTTGTATCTAGCACATATTTTAGATAGTGACAAGCAAGTAGACTGTCCAAAGACTTTTGTGTTCTAGGTGTTTTATGTTTCGACATGTCAAACACGTGGAGTATGTCCAGATGCAAAGTTCGGACCAACGTTTAAACGGGTCTCAACAGGTGTTATATCATGTCTTTAATCTGCTTACCTCTCTATCCAGAAACATTGTCCTCTGGTTTGGGGAAGCGATGGACCAGTAGTGTTCTGGGGTGCTAGGGGAACTGTAATGGCCGACGGATGAACGGGAGCATTTCTGTCCTTAGGGATATCTCCATCGCCCGTTAGTCCAGGTCTTGCATTATACTGAGGAAGATGAGAAGTTAAAGAAGGTGGCTCTATAAGAGTTGGGAGAGATGTAATTTAGAAATTTAAAAACAAGAGAAAAAAAAGAGGAAAGCTTCGTTCAAAATTTTTCAGCACTCTGCCTCGCCCGTTTGGACTACAAGAAACAATTTTGCAAATGCCTTCAAAAATTTGCCCAAACCAATTTTCAGGTTTTGTTGAATTGCATAATTTCAAAATTGAATTAACCATTTGACCTATCAATTTGGAGAAAGTTAATATCTTGATGACTTACCCCTTCCACTGACAAGAAGGTATTGGTGTAATCTTGCGTGTTTATTTCAGATCATGCAGATCACAATTATTAGACAGTAACTATAAGGGTCTCTAATATAATTAAAGTGATTGTTATGAATGATATTGCTTATTTGTCAGTCGTAGGCACTGTAAACGCGATAAAGTTCATTTGCACTTTTGACAAAAACTAAATGGAGACCTTGAAACATATCTGAAATAACAACAAGAGCAACATTACATCCAGTTGAGGAGACTCAGTTTTATGTTAGCATTTAATAATATTTTCTTAGAGTCTATCAGGAATGAATTTGTAGGATAAAACAGGTGTAACTGCTCTATCTACACTTTCTACCAAAAATTCTGCACCATGGCGATGTGTAAAAAGCTAAAGCTTGTTTGAAAGTTGTCTAGGATTCGCTCCAAAACCATGTGTTCACTGGTTGAACTGCTGTAGTAAGGTACAACAGCATACGACTAAAAGGCCTCAGTTACAGTATTGGAAAATATAAAAATTGCCTTTAGAACTCAAAACTGGTTGAAAGGATATACCCAAAATATACATGTAACCAGTTGAGTGGATCTTCCAGGCTGGAAGGTTTGTCTCGAGTTTGGTTGTACTTAGGGGAATAAACAGGAACAGGCGCAGCCAGTTTAAAGATTCTCTCAGGAGGCTCAGAGAACTAAAACCACAATAGTAAATCCATACATGTACACGTACCCGAATGTTTCAGGTATTTTGCTTTACAGGGAATATTGATGGAAGTCATTGTAAGATGGGTCAACTTTTGACTAACAAAATTTCATTGGCAGTAGTTTACTTGATTCTTACTTGTAGAATAGTTTCTTTTTTACGCCCAATTGAGGACTACCCCCGCCACAAATGATGTAGATTTACCCATTTAAGAGTTGAATAAAATCCAGCTCATGTGAAACGATAATATGAAGCAAGAGACTAACCGTTGACAGTGATGTCCAATAAGTATGTAACACAATATCCTGCAGAAATTTGATCAATTCTTGGAACTACCGTGGGAAGTGTATCTAAACTTCTCTACAGGTAGGTTAGTAGACGATTTGTAAAATTTCATAGGAATTGTGGGCAGTTTTTTGATAGTCAACATCGAGAATAGAAATCACATGAAATCTCCAACAACACTTGTCCGGAAATGTTTTTGGTTTTACCCCGCAAGACCCATGTATTGCATGCATGCTGAAACTGACAACTGAAATGCAGGACAAAAAAAAAACAGTGTACTTTTGTCCTCTGACAAGTTTTTGCCTGACCATTTAAACACAGCTAGAGTTATCAGACTCCCCCCCCCCCCCCCCCCGCGAGAATCTCGGCCCGTCGCCTGTAGACGCCGAAAATCGGCACACACGTCGCCCATCACGTAATCTACAAGACTGATATTCATTCCCCGGAATTAATTCGTCATTAATTATGGGCTAATTTATGCATAAAATCATAATTAAGCTGTAAATTCAACTAATTTATAGCCCCAAAATGCTAATTTGGGTCTAGACACTCATTTTTCTGTTCTTAGCAACTGTACTTGAAAACATATCCGGAATCAAATTGATTTCCTAATGTAATTCTATTGTTTTTGTGAATTCTCTTAGGTATTCTTTGTTTTTTCGAACCTTTTGTTTCTATGTTATGAAAATTTGTTAGTGGACACTGTTTGATTCGAGAAGATAAAAAGTCATGAAAAACTGTGGCAACTGCTTCGCGCGTTGGCCCGAACATATGGCGTGAAAACGTCCCGGGGGGGGGGGGGGGGCTATTCGCCCCCCAGCCTTTTAGGTTTAAACTTGGTTAAATATGAAAAATCTGGTAGCTGTAGATATTTTAGCCAACATTTCCCATCTCACGAATAACCTCTGGTTAAAAATTACGCACAATGTTTTTTCCGTTAAAAGTTCTAAGGCAAAGGCCGCCTAATGTAGCAGAATGACAATGAATTGATGGCTTATAAAAGTTTGGCACTTATCGGATACTTCATTTTGATCGTGCATTTGAGTGATATACTATATTGTTCGAGGTACATGTGGAGTCCAACAACATTCAGAAGTTGTCCTTAATAGTAACTATATATGTCAATGTCGGGTCATTGATTAGAAAGGCAAGTTTTCACAGAATAATAAGCGTCTGACGTAAAAATACTGAAAAAAAAATACATGTAAGTTTCTTCTATTCCATACACGGCCAACCTAAAGGAAAATCATGTTTGCAAAGTTAGTTTTGTAAATTAGTGTTTAGATACACCTATAATACCCTGAAAAATTGCTCGCCTGAAACTTTTCCATTTTTGTAGAAATTACTCAATGTAAATTCTTGGTGAGGGGGGGGGTGGGGGGGGGCCAAGATTTCCTGTACATACCGCTAGATGCTGGCTTTAAATTTAAACAACATAATTTTCACTACTAAACAATTTCAGTAGGTACGATTGTTGTTTCTGAAAGTATGGGGTGCACAAGCATACTTTGTGATGTAGATTGACCAAACAATTTTTGTCTGCATCGAGGCTAAAACTGTATTGGCCTTTAAACAATGTGCGTATAAGGCACGAGCCCATGAGATTAAAGAACTCGGGTCTTTGAGGCATAGGATACCCCATTGACTGAAATCAGAGCCACTCAGCATTACACTCCTATTACCAGCAACTTCAATCCTGACGTCACTCTGTGGTTTTACAACACATCCTGGTGAATCCGTATGCTTACAAACAAGCAAAGCCAGGAAAAATTGAAATGTTTAATTATTGTAGCAGTGCAATCAGGGCCTTACATGCGCGTGTATGTATCCCCTCCCCAGGGTCTCGCCCAATGCATAAACACTTGTTTCAAACAAGCAATTACAAAAGTTTGCCACCAAGGTATGTTTAGAATCTCGCTTAAGTGCACACAGAATGTAAAGCACGGCTAAGTGCAAATTTACAGA
>JZLH01S0311202.1:9684-22374 GCA_001188425.1 Eucidaris tribuloides
TATTTTGTCCGCCTTGGACTATGTAACACAACATGTCAGACTTTTTTGTCGGATTGAGAGACTAGGTATTTGTTCCAAATTTCGCCGTGTCACTGCCGGCCACCAGGAATAGCCCGGTGGTAGTGTAGCTACCCGCAAAACAGTAGATAAGAGGTTCGAAACCAATGTGGTTCCTTTTTTTTTCTGGCGTAATTGTTAAAAATCATAGATCAGATGTCTACCATGTTAGAATACAAATGACTGCATAGGAAAGAATAACTTTCACCTTTTCGAATAATTTCTTTTATCCATTTAAAGGGAAAGTCCACCCTGACGTCTAATAAAAGCTGAAAAATGAGAGAAGCCTATTAATGAAAAATTGGCAAAAATCCACTAAAGAATAATAGAGAAAAGAAGTTTTAATTTTTTGATTTATGACGTCACATGCAAGCTCCTCCCCATAATGTCATGTAATATAAATTCCATAAATTGTCCAATTAAATGGTTATAATAATTGATTTTTTTCATAAAAGCATGTATGAAATAAAAGTTCTGATTAATGCGCAGGTAAAATCATTTTCAATTTTCTGAGAAAATGGCACTTTAATGAAAAATGGAGAGCTGCTAGCATGTGAAAACACAAATTTGAAATTTTAAAAACTCATAATTCTATTATTGTTGATGGATTTTCGCCAAAACTTCAATTATAGGTTTTTGTCATTTTTCTGCTTCTATTAAAATCAACTTGATGTGATGGTGGACTTCCCCTTTAAGAATAACCACCCGTCTACATGTGCATCGACAAACACTGCATGACAACATTGGTATGTCTATAGCAGTTCCTTGTCGTCCCGATGAGCGAATAATACTCCGTATACCTGTGACTCTATACGACCACCAAAACTGGCATGTATAGTCGGCTCTGTTTGTACCGGTTTTAAAAGCTGAAAGGCGACAAACACTCATAAATATGAAGTCCTTTTGTGATAAAGATAAAAATTATCCATTATACTACGAAAGTAACATTGTCATCACTATTGTGGCGTTAAGATTTGTATGAAAGTGATAACCGATGGCATAATTGTGTGTTTAATAGCAATCTCTCTTCATATTAGATTGATGAATGTTTGATTTCACTTTATTTCATGAGTAATTCGGTACAAATAAAACATCATCGAGGCATAATACATTTAAATTAATAGTATCCCGATTAAGCTCAGGTTCTAAAACACTGTTTATATTGCTTCCACTCAGTCCTAGGACGTAACCGGTTTGGTCAAGATGGGCGCCTGAAATGCAGCGAAGATGATGATAACCATGCTGATGGATGTCGAGGTATCCTTTTCTGTCTACCCAATCCGTTTGGATGCAAATGCCAGTCCGGTTACAAAGGGTCTGCTTGCACGACTGGTAAGATAGTGACCATATTTATTGGATGGATTACTCAAAAGGCAGAATATGAAAGTATTTACCAAGGGTCTAAGGCCGTAAGTCCTCTATCGCAGGAATGGAGCAGGTATCACCTGATCAAAAAATGGTAGCCAAACGTACTACACAATTCTTGTTTGTGAACATGCGAAAAGATGATTACAAAAATCAATGACTCGACACATGCAGTATACGTTTCATCCACATTTTGGGGATAGATCCAGACAAAAATCAAAACGGTGCCATATCAAGTTGGTTGATGACTGAGTATTTCAATTTAGTGTTAAAATTAGTGTTATTATCAGCTCATCACGCGATATAACGTGTTATGTGGCAACCTAGCGAGCCTACACAGCATTTTATAGGAATCAGATATATGTAACTGAAATAAAGATTTCCACTTTATCATCTATCTATTAGTTAATTGTATGTTTCCGACACGTAAAAAAATAAATGAAATTTAAAATGGTCTTTGTTCCGGGCATGACAGGACGGGGATTTAAATCCGCCATTGATTTTGAATTTGTCTCTTGTCTTTTCTGCCTGTGCTATGTTTTTTAAATTTCCTCGGGAATGAGGAATAACACAATCATTCTTTGTCTGAACGGGAATATGGACATTAAGGTCAACTTTTTCATTTTAGAACAAAATTATCCATCGACACATCTTCCCACTTACTGTCAACCCAGTTTTGATTACTGATTACAAATTGTCTCCGTTTTTTATTACACATATCTATAAAATTCCCATCAAGATTCAGCTCTATTGAAAATACAGTAAATGTCATAAATTTATTTCAGTTCAATGTGTGACTCAATTTATATCGTTTTCATTACCTGCATTAAATATTTTTCAATTTGTTTTAATGTGGAATGCCATAAACTGCTGTTATAACTGTTGTATAAACTATCATGTATCAGCTTTCGGACCATTTCACTATATATATGTAAATGTAACTGTGCTTTGTAAACTATCATATATCAACATTCGGACGGTTTTGATAAGTGGATTTTATATTAAACAGAACTGAATTGAACTGAACGGAATTGAATTAAACTGAAATGTGATTCTAAAGCAAGTCCGTTCGCTACACTACCTACATCGGTACAATTGTATTTCCAGTTCCATATTTCAACAGACTGAGGCACTTAATATATGCGACGAAAACCACACTAATAACTTGTGTGGATTTTTTTTTTTACATTAATTGCGGTAGAATGTGATCCTGGAAAATTTGGAGCTAACTGTGAACAGACTTGTCATTGCTTCACACACAACCAGTGTATTAGGGACACTGGAGAATGCATGAACGGTGAAGAGTGTGCACGGGGATGGAGAGGCGTTAATTGTCAAGGTGAGGAGCTGTAAGTTAAGTGCATATTCTTCCATAGAAAACATTTTACATTAAATTTTCGATAAACACTACTAACATAAATTTTGTCAAGGAAAATTCCAGTCATGAATTCACTGGGAAGGGTTTCAGTTTTAATTGAAAATTCAAATCAAAATGATTTTTATTCACGGATTTTTTTATTCTTTTTTGTTTACAGAGAGTGGGAAGGGGAAAACGTTTGAAATTCGGAAGACGTTTCAGCAATTTTCTAGAGATACACCGATACACCAATAGTTGCATTCTGCTTGTACGGTGTTCACCCTGTCCTTCCAACGTCCCCCCCCCCAACAAAAAAATAATAATGAAAAAAAAATCTACCTACACAGCCTTGAACAAAATGTTCGGGCACACAATAATACAGAGATCGGAAGAAACTTTTAAAAAATGGCGATACAGTAGAACAGGTATCACCAATGACATTCAAATAGGTATATTACTGGCTGTCCAGAGAAAAATGTGAATTGAATAAATACAACTTGATATAAAGTGAGATATTTGGAAAGACAGAGAGAAAATGAAAATTTCAAAGTATATCGGAGATAATTTGTTAAGCAATTTGCAGCCGAAAATATGACTATAGACTGGTAGTTTTGTGTGTTTACTTTATGCACGTTTTAAATTATATGGTAATAGGTAAATGGGCATAAAGAAATTATAATATTAATATGTAAAAAGAATTAACAGGGCAAAACTATAGATATTCTTAGATTTTTACTGTTTTAAGGCACCAATGATCGCTTTTGAGTGCAATGTTGTTTGAGCTGCATTTTAGATTTTATCAGATACACGAATAGTGTGCAGGAATATGTAACAAAAATTTGTTTCAGATTTGTCATCATTGTGAAGCTATGCCTTGTATACAAAATTTAAATATTCAATGCTACCCTAACCAATAAATGACGACTGGATTATCCGTATTCACTTGCATTCTGTAGTGCTGCTAGTCATGGAGACGAGAAGGATGGGGGAAAACGAAAACCACATAGGATGTATTTGATAACGCCTGATGTATAGCTTTTACAGTAGTACATTTGAATTGATCAAGGTTGCGTTGTTCAAAATAATTTTACGTGGAATCAATGATGTCCAAGACGAGTTTGGATAACGTATCAGGAAAGAGTCAGACGAAAGGGAAATCGTGTAAAGACTGTGTGACAATGGACTGATATACAGTCACTATCAAATGTTTCCCCCAAGTTTTTTCAGTGTAGAATTTCACGCATCGCTGGAACAAAGAAATGGAATGTACATTGTAGTTGCATAATGATCCTTCTTTCTCTGTTTTGAAAAGTTCTAAATTGTTTGGAATCACAATGAATGCCATATAGGGGTCTAGCATCTGCATTATCCTAATGAGGAACAAATACATTTTGACTAAGTTTGTGTATGAAATGTAAAATATCCATATAAAAGAAAACATCCGGTCAACATTTTCACACAAAAAATTCACGTGTATATCCCATCTGAGTTCTGAATCAGGATGGAGTCCTAAATATTTCCAACAGTGTACTTAGTATGTACCTACTTTGTGTTTACATTGCGTAAATCATTAGATATTTATATGTGTCCCGTTGGCACGATAGCAAAATTTAAAGACGCGAAAACCAGAAACTGGGTCATTAACATAAACATATATATTTTTGTACGTTTTCAAATATACATATCTCAGGATAAAAACAAGCAACTTGAACAAAACAAACGACATTTGAAAGACGTTGTTGTAACCATCATGTCACAAGAGTATTTTCTAACTGCCAAAGAGGGGGCTTTTCACTTCCACAATTTTATTCTGAGACACACTGTGGATGTCACATTTTAATGACTCTCAAACCTTGAAATTCATTTTTCGAATATGTCCATGTTTTACAGTTTGCGACTGTATACGAGCGTCGTCATGATGTGGACTATGGCCATTTATAAATTTTGAATACATCAAACATGTCAAAGTAGTAATATGTATGTGTTATTTATAAGAAACGTGGATGGAGGCGTTAAATGCAATTTATGTTGTCTATCTCATTGGGTTTTTTTGGGGGGGGGGGTGGGGGGCAGTTCCCGATCCATGTCCTACAGATTTCTTCGGAGATCTTTGCCAGATGAGATGTCATTGTGCTGGAGATGCAACATGTGACACGAATGGCTGGTGTCCCTATGGCTGCCAAGAAGGTTGGACAGGAAGCACCTGCAGTACAGGTATTATCAGCATCAATTGCTTCCAATTACATAAAATGTACCGGGGTGAAGGAATTCGTTCGTAATCTGTAGAAACATCCTTTGATGTAAATAAAAATCTTTTACCTTTCTAATCTGCTGTGCCTTTACTCCTTTATAATGAGGCACAGATGTACAGGTGTATTATTCGATAGGAAAATTATTCACAATACGGTGTGTTTTGAAACAAAATTCCTATAAAGCGATTGCTCAATTAAAATATTTTTAGCTTATTAAACATTCTATACCTTCCTCCACCTTTATCGTTGGAAAATACTGAGTGATGTGCCCAACATGATACATGGCTGTAATGTCAGAATCCAGTTAGTACAGACAAGTAAGGCTTAAATCCCAAGTATAGTTTTGCTAAATGGTTAACAAAATCAAATGGAACAAATTTTTAACTATTCAAGATAGACCTATACAGTATGGTCCAAAAGAAAACAACAACAACAACACAACACAATGAATTGACCATTTCCTCCCCTTTATCATCCAAAAAATAGCTATATTTCCAATTTTCCTGATAGCGCATTCTTTTCTGAACAATCCAAAACTTAAATTGTCAATTTGTGTTCAGTAATGTTTAGTTTGGAGGCAGTTCAGCTTTTCCAATTGGCTCTGCACCTTTTCCACAATGTTGAAACTTGTGCTTACCTTCATTACTTAGTGAACAGTACCTGGGGCTGGATGTCTAGAGGTAATATTGGTTAAGTTCGCTTTTCTAGTCCCTGATAATTATGAGGCTCATCAAATTATTTATTACCTATAATTCAAAACGATGTCTAAAAGTATTCAGAAGTATTCGTTAGGTGCAATAAGTTGTATATTACGTATTATCCCTTTCCAATACACGTTTCACACGAAACGAACAACCTGGTTGTTATTTTCACACAGAATTGTATACCGTCGACAGTTTCACCTACATCAAAGTCAACGCTGGACAAGAAACAACCTTGAACTGCTTGGTTTCTGGAAACGCCCCGATATCTGCATCTGATGTTGAAATTGTTTCCGGTGGTCAGTCACTTCAGACACAGTCGTCACCTTCCAGTGCAATGTCAGTGACCATCACGTCTAGGACTGTAGTAACTCAAGACCAGGACTTCGTCTGTCGATTGAAACCGTCGTTTTATAGAACGAGCGGCAGAACGATTACCGTGGAGGTTTTTGGTAAGTTCTCCTAGTTTGCCAATACGACCGAAATAATACGAGGTGGCTATGGAAGAACATGCACATGGCTTAGAGTATAAATAGTGCATTATGTGCTGTGACGTTAGTATTTCCTTCTACGTGACTTTGCGAATTAATCGATTAAAGTGATTTTTGAAAGCTACTTCAGAAATGACGATGGATTCTTGTTCAAACTAGATAGATGATAAATTCAATCACGAATAAAATGAATAATAGATACATTTATACGTACATATATATAAGTAAAGTATATAAACCAATAAACGGGGGAGGAAGGGAAATGAATATCAGTGAAATGCTTATTTAAATTTACAGTCTTCAATGATACATATAATGTAAACTATAGGTCAGCTGTGAATAAATGTTCCATAATTCTAAAAGAGTTTACCATGTTTATATCCCAGAACCACCAAGGCTTCGCTATGCACCATGGGAACTACACGCTTCACAAGTTTCATCAGATTATATTGTCGTACAATGGACGAGATGGAGCTCTTTCACTGGTTCCGGTGATGGACCAGTGATAGGATACAGGGTGTACTTGAAGGTCAGCGGCAGTCAGTTTGATTATACACGCCTCTCTGATGAAGTAACCCAAGCAACGTCTGCAACGGTTTCTCCTCTCACTCCGGACACGTCGTATGACATAGTTGTAACGGCTGTGAGGGAAGGGGCAGGTGGGGAAGGAGACTTCAGCCCAAAACTAACAGTCAGGACGAAATGTATAGGTAAGAAGCCTCATTGCACAGAGGAGGTGTAATGTTTTTGAAAGTGTGTGTGTGGGAGGTGGGATTGCAATCGTCCCTAATTGTAATCTTTTTTGTTGTATCTTCATATACATGTAATATGTAGGCCTACATAAAATAAGCCGCTACAAATTTCTTTTGAGCAAAGAATGTCGTAATTTTTATGATTTTGATCAAAATTCGAAATTAAGGTGTAATCAGAAATTGTTTTAACGTTTTGAAAAAGTGTAATGGTAACACCGCTTTCACAAATTTGAATTATATGCTTTTGAAAGATAGGCTTGTCAAAATTTACCATTTTAAAGCTACAATTTTTTTCCGTCAACATGGTATTTTGGGTCACGATAATACCTATATTTTATGGTTATATATGGTAAATACGACCGCTTGTTTTTAGGAATCACTGTACAAATTTACACAAAATATCCGCCACCACTTTTGTTAATTAATATAGCCCATAATCTCCCAAGGTATATCACTGATTGATTTGAATTGTTTTATATCCCCGACAACTGATAACGCTACCATGCAAATTGTTCCCTTGCCAATTTTATGAAGTAAATCAAACAAGCATATATATTATAACGAACTTGATTATTATTATTATTATTATTATTATTTCTTTTTTTTTGGGGGGGTTTGATAGTATACCTTAATAATCATAATTCTAACCTCTATCTGCATTCTCTGCTGAGATAATTATCGTGTCAAAACAATACAATCATGGTATGATAAAGGTACATGTATGTCACAAATTAATTTATTTGCAAAAGCAATTGACAATAAAGCCTTATTTACCTGCACTGAAAAAGCAGTATTTCTTGTAAATTCAATTTCAATTTAACAGTGCACTTTAAAAGTGAATATTACCTGCAAAGTAGATCTGATTGAAAACCTAAAGATTTGTTTTACAGTATGCTTGTATCAATAGTAAAAGCTATGTTTCTATTATGTGATTAAGAAACTAACATATCTATGTCTATGAACTTTTCCCACACAGCACCAAGTCAACCACCCAAGCTACTAGCTCAGAATACAGATGCTACTAGTGTCACATTGCAATGGACGGTAAGTTTGGGTTGATAAAATTGTGATATCCGAGCTACATAGTATTGCTTAACCCTTACTGTACTGGGCTATTTGGCTCCGTGAAAATATTGGGGGTGGGGGGCCTGTGTGGCCCCCCTTATGATCTCGGCCGTCGACCGCGCGATGGCAACGAAAATCGGCACGCACGTCGCCCGCCACGTACTCTACAAAATTATATCATTTTTTTTTAAATGTCGTTTGATTAGTTATGCTAATTTATGCGTGATTTATGAGTGAAATCAGCCTGTTTGCTCTACGCCACTAAATAAAGCTTCAAATGTGTTAATGTTTGGTCTACATACTCTTTGTAGTGTTTTTTCGCAAATGTACTACCAAAAATTTACGATATCTAAACTTATTCCTTATGCATTTATTTTTTTTTCAATTTCTTACGTGTTTCTCTGTTTTTGACCTTTTGTTTTTCATTATTTTTTCGAGGAAATTTGTTGGTGACACTGTTGCGATCATAAATAGCATAAAATTAATCAATTTGAATCAGTAATAGCAAAAATATTCATACATTTAAGAAGTTTGGCTGGAATTTGTTTTGAAATTGTACATGAAATCAAATGAAAGCAAATTTCTACAAAATAATGAGATAATTAATTTCAAGTTCACGATTATAAATAATTTTTGTTTTCTTCCTCTCGTTTGTTCACATGTCACGTGATTGTCAAGTTTCTGAAATGATAATGTATTATTCTGTATTGTAACTTTGTAAACCAGTGAAAATCAAATTTCCAATTGCATAATAAATGTCAATATCATATCATATCATATCATATATCATATCATATATCATATCATATCATATCATATCATATCATATCATATCATATCATATATCATATCATATATCATATCATATATCATATCATATATCATATCATATCATATCATATCATATCATATCATAACATATCATATATCATATCATATCATATCATATCATATCATATCATATCATATCATAACACATATATGTCATATCATATCATATCATATCATATCATATCATATCATATCATATCATATATCATATCATATCATATCATATATCATATCATATCATATCATATATCATTTCATGTCATATCATTTCTGAATCAGTATAGAACCAATTAATTAACTCTGGTACCTTGCATCTGCTTCTCTTCTCTAATAGCTTCCACCGCCAGAGGCATGGGGTTGCAGTTCCCTGACAAGAATACGTATCTCCACAAATCAAGGCACATCTATTGGTTACCAAATAAGTGATAATAACCGACAAGGATCAACGACTGTTTCCTTTCTTCAACCGTGTACTTCATACTCGTTTACCGCTACGGTTGGAAACAAAGACGCTGTTGGGGTTGAAACTTCAAATACAGTACAAACTGTCACAGACCAAGAAGGTGAGCGTCCAGTGACCTCGAGTCCAGAATCAGCAATATTTTTTGTCGCGTGTGTCTGTATTTGTGTGTTTGTGTTTGTATGTGTGTCATGTAGATCCTGCATAACTGTAACAATGCAAAAAAAAATGTCTTTACCATTTTAAAAGGTTAAAAATAAAGTAACATCATGCGTAACATCTCACTTATATCTTTTAATACAAACGAGGCTAAGTTGCCTTTTTTAGAAGAGTTATTTTGCTTAGCTGATTTTTAACTCATACAAGAACATGGTTTATGTAAGTCACAGTTTGGATGGTTCAATAAATGCAGAATGGTATAGGTAAACATGGGGTTAGTGCAATGAAAGAAAATGTTTTGGTAAAAGGGAGACCTCATGGAGGTTGTATAATTTTATGGAAGCATGAATTGAAACTTAAGGTAGAACCAGTACTGACAGAGTCTTCTAGATTAGCAGCTGTCAGGGTCACTTTAGATGATGAAAAGATATTAATGATATGCTGTGTATATATGCCCTGTGATGACAGGAGCCTACATAGAAATTAGCATGAATATGAGCTCACTATAAATATGCTTGATTCGATACTGCAAGGAAATCCCGCTGGTTATGTGTGTATAGGTGGTGATTTTAATACTGATATCGCTAGGGATTCTCACCAAACTAGGACTTTTTTTTTCAATTGTAAACCAAAATTCACTTTATTTATGTATGAATGATCCGTGTTGTAATTTTGCCTATACTTTTTGTCGTAAAGGTAGCGATGTTCGATCTTTAATTAACCACTGTTTATTATCTGACAATCTAGTTGATGCACTGCATGAGTTTGAAAGTATCGACAGTGTTCATAATCTATCAGAACATTTGGCAATTAAGAGTGTGCTTAATGTTAAAGTAACAGAGGTTTTTTTTTTAGGAAACAGAGTCAAGGGTTGGAAAAGTGAAATGGAAGTTTGCATTACCTAAAGATTTAGCATTATATGAACATAGATTAGAAGAGAATCTTAAGAAAATTCAGATCCTTGTACAAGCTATTCAATCAGGGACAGATTGTGCAGAAAACATGATGATCTTATTAATTTATCTCATGAAGATATCATAAGTGCATTATTGTGAGGTGCAAAAAGTGTTATTCTAATTATAGGCCTGACTCACGTAAGGTGGTGCCTGGTTGGAATGATCATGTTGATGCTTACTTCAAAACTGCTTTATTTTGGGTTGAGAATGATCGACCGATCCAGGGGCTACGTTTTGAGTTACGAAAGAAAACAAGGTCGGAATATCATAAAGTGTTGAAATGGGTGTTAAAACAATTTATGTCGGTTAAATGTGACAAATGGCAAATGCATTGAAGAAAAATGATAATAGCAACTTTTGGAAAGAGGTCCAGAAAAATTGCAGAAAGCCCAATAGTTACCTCTATAATATGGATGGTGTTCAGGGCAAAGAAAACATTGCGAAATTGTTTGCGTTGAAATTTGAAAGAATTTATCAAAGTGTTGGTTATTATAAAATGGCGATGGCGAGGTTATTGACTAACATTGATTCAAGGGCACGAGAGAATGTGAAGCTAATGACTGTATGCATAGTGATCATGTTATAGACAGATATGAGGTTTTTAGAGCAATTCTCAAATTGAACCTAGGGTGATGGTGTAACAGATTTGATGTCTGATCATATTATACATGGGAAGAATCGAGTCGAGTCATTTTAGGGTTCAAGTCGAGTCGAGTCAGTCGAGTCACTGTACAATTTTCTATGGGAAGGAGTCATAGTATACTGCTCGAGTGACAGGTAGGTGACTCGAGCCATGACTCGATTACAACCCAGGGTTATTAGTGGATATTTGGTAATGCTATTTACTGCAATGATATGGCATGGAATTTCACCAGATGACATACTCAAAAGTACTATGGTACCAATACCTAAAGGTCGTTGGACAAATTTGGGTGACTCGGGGAATTTTTGTGCTATAACACTGGGCAGTATTGTTGGTAAAGTTTTGGAGTACGTTATTATGAAAAGGGAAGAGAGAAATTTGGGGAGTAATGACCTACAGTTTGGCTTCAAAGAGGGGTTATCAACAACTCTTTGTCCAGCTATGGTGAAAGAAACAGTATCCTATTTCAATCATGAAGGTAGAAATGTGTATGGATTACTGCTAGATGTTAGTAAGCATTTGATAGAGTCAGCTATGTAAACTTTTTGAAATTATGTTCAATAAAGGTGTGTGTCCAATTATGAGTAGATTACTGCTTAACATGTACAGGAATCAAAAGATAAGGGTGAAATGGATTAATACCTTATCTTAATATTTACTGTTAAAACGATTTTAAACAGGGAGGCGTTATTTCTACGTCCTTGTGTTGTTTATATCTAGACGGGTTGGTACAAGAGTTATGTGAAAATGGGAAGGGATGTTTTATGGGCAATGTGTATGCAGGAGCCTTTGCTTAATTATGCTGATGACCTGACACTGCTCTCGCCCAGTGTGACTGCCCTTCATGAAATGGTTATGTTTTATTCGGAGTATGAGTCTAAATTTGATATTCAGTGCTGATAAGAGTCAGTTGATAGTTTTCAGTTCTAATGGTAAGCCAATCATGGATCCAAGGATCATGATGAATGGGAGACACGTAGAGAGTGTATCGAAAGTAACTCATTTGGGGCATGTTATCACTAAAAATATAAATGAGTTTGATGTTTCAAAATGTGTTGGCGATTTTAACCGACAATGTAATATGTTTCTTCATAACTTCAAATATGCAAACTCTCATGTCAGAAATATACTGTTTCAACAGTTTTTACGGGATCACAATTATATACACTGTTTGATAAAGGTATTGATGGTATTTGTAGACAATGGCGAATTGCAGTTAGAAGGTTGTGGAAAATTCCATGGCAAACGCACTGTAATTTATTACCATTCTTTGCAAATGTGATAGATCCCGAGTTATGGTTTGCAAAAAGATGCTTGTGTTTTGTTTTAAAAGCTTTAAATTCAAAGAATTATACTGTTGCATACATATCTGGAATGGTCCGGTATGGGGCTCATTCAGTGTAAGGTGGAAATATTAGATTTTTAAACGAAAGGTATCTCTTGGATTATAAAGAAATTCAAAAGAAATGGGCGGCGGAATGCATTGTGCAAACTGATGCGATACGTTTAGTTGAACAAGTCAAGGAATTAATTGCTATGAGGGATGATTACTGCAATGTTTTGACAGTGTGTAAGTAGTTAAGGGCTTGGACGGGGGGGGG
>JZLH01S0311202.1:26278-37806 GCA_001188425.1 Eucidaris tribuloides
TAGTAACGAATGAGTTAATGATACAAAATTAATATACAGTTGCCGCCCCCCGCTGGCCCTGCTCCAGAAAAAAAAAAAACCTCTAAGATGACAAAGTTATGTGCGGACGCATTTGACCGTATTGATGTAGAAATCAAGTTCACAATAAACTTTCATTTTTTCTCTTTGAAAATATATCATTAAGCAAAACATATTCACTCATGCATCTCTGATACCATGACTTTAACATTTAAAGTTAAAAAAAAATATATGTTTTGCTTTTTGAGCTTTGACACTGTGCATCATCAGCTGTCCACTCTCTTCTTTTCATATGGAGTCACGGTAGTCAAATGCCTAAAGCTATACAAGTATGGTTAATCACTTTAAATGTTTTAAATCTGTATCAAAGACACATTCTATGAATAAGGTGTTAATGTATCTTATGAAAGAGTTATAAGTCAAAGTTATTTGGAATTATGTGCAATTAATATGATTCATTCTTCCGCCACACCAATCAAGCCTCGTTTCAGGTTCGTTTTGGACTCACGTAAGACAAGTTACCTCAATATACACTTTATTACATTTTTTTTTGTATTTTTTTGTATTTCAAACAGCACCAGACAATCCAAAAGTCGAGAACAGAGTTCACATTACGTAACAATCTGTGACACTGACGTGGACGCACCCACGTCACAGATTGGAGCATATTAAGTGATACCTGTATCGGTATTCCTGAGAAAGCTGTCTACTCACTGTGAGAAATATCAAATACCTCGAGCCAAGACACCACAATCCTCAGCGAATCCATTCTGACAGGATACAGCCGTATATGGTTACCAACGAATCATGTTATAGCCAGGAATACCGGCGGCAGCAGACCCGATATAAACTCTGGTACACTCCTGAAGGGGTAAATTGCAAATACATATTTAATTTGATGTTTATTGATTGTTCAGATTGTTTACTTACACCTACTGAACTTATTGCGTTTTAATGTTTTTTTTCTAAATGTGCATCCGTTTTACAGCTTGGCGATATAATTTATATGGTGTACCGTAATTTTGATTAGAAGTTCTTAAATGTGAACCCAGTTCTTTCCCGCGGTGTTTCCTTGCTAAAAATAATGAAAATATAAATCAGTTTTGGGATAAATCATATCAAGATATGTGATTAACTCACAAAGTAAAGACAAGCATTTCAGGTGTAGCGTTCGAATTACCCCGCAGCACTCTCCATTTTAGGCTACATCAAGCAATAGGTAAAGATATATAATTATAAGATCATAATGTAGAAATAATTATTAGGTATGTATTTTCAAATTAAAATGGCAGATACACACTAATCATTTTGTAACGTCTTTCAGGATAAAATGATGCCAAAGTTTTAAGTACTGAACAAAGTTTGATAAATGTTTAAATAATGTGTAATTAATGGTGTGCAAGAAAGATATCAAATAAACGTTAATTCTTAATCGTAATCGTTCATATATTATTTCATTTCATCATTTTCCGCTTTAGAAGAAGACATAAAACATTACAATCCGATTAAACTACATAATTGTAATTCAAATTTTAAATGACCCAGTTAACATAAAAAAGAGGTAATCTTAAAAAGAAAAAACATTCATTCTTGATTATTAAGTCTTTCCACTTTTATTAAAATTATCTGCAGCTCCATCTGGTCCTCCTTGAAGGTAGTGCAATTATACGACGGCGTGACGTCGGTTCGAGTGCAAACAAGCCCAATTGCAAATACCGAATGCCATATTCCCACTACGACTATGTCTTGATGAAATGCGGCAAGAAGGTTCAACAGTTTCATAACGTACCCGAAACATCTTGGAGTTCTCAAAGATACTATAGTGACCTTATGCCATATTCCAACTTACATTTTTAATCAGGGCATGAACAATGACTTTCCGGATTTATGGACCGATCGTAGCGTAACAACGTTGGAAGACCAGTAAGTGGAACAATCATTCTGCCTCAAAACTACTTCCATTAATACACAATGCAGGAATTGTCACGAGTACATCATATAGGTTTCTATTAAAAAAATGTGATATACAACTTATACTGTACTCAGACGGCCGTTAAAATCACTTTATTAATCATATAAAAGACCAAGACTACAAAGATGATGTCAACCTTTGAAGTGTCGTTAAGTCAGGTCCAGATAAAAGGTGTTTAAATCGACCACTCAGGGGGCGAATTAGGACACCCGTCCTGCAGACAGTGAATCATTTCTTAATCGATTGAATTGATTAAAGCCAGTACAATTTTGTACATAATCAAAAATAAATTTCCTCATAATTTATTAATATAGATTTAACTATATAACTTGAAAATTGTTGTTTCAAACTCTACCATTTGAAAACCACATTTCCGACAAGGCGATGTAAATATACCCTACGTGCTCTCCGATGCTGAAAAGTAAAAATTCACCATTATAGGTTAGGACGTTGTTTTCGATGGTTGGAGTGACCGTAGATTTGCTTATAACAATATTGACGAAAAGTTTTATGACAAAATTTACCCAGGTTTTAGGCGTACTGTTGGCTGTTACAAACATTATTGCCCAATGTATACCCACTTTACACAAGTAATGTCGTTGTTTTTCCATTTAACGCAACTGAAGAAATGATGTCATCAAATTTGCTGTAAAAACATTAGGATAATTAGCCGCATCATGACTCAGTGCCAAACAGACCCTGCACAGCGGACCCACCAATTCTGAATATTTTCTCAAACCAGAGTGGCTCACACTTTGTTTTGTGTATATGCATGCGCACATATCATCTTAGTCGACTACAATCCAGGATACTTTCTGGGTAGTAGTCAAGTATGTTGATTTCCCATATGATTTGCTTTTTCGACTTACAATCACTGAGGGATACATGCTTATGATAAAAAAACAAATTCGTCGGCCTGTCTTATAATCGAATGCTGCGCTCTGATTATGAACCCAGTCTCATAGAACCTTCGTAATTCCTTTGACTGAAGTTTTGTTCTTCCACAGCCTTACAGCATCCGTCCACAACCTGGTTAATCAATCCATATGTTTTCCTTCACTCTGCCTGGCTTCCCTTCTAAATTTCGTCTTCTACTGATTTTCAAATTAACTATCTGAATGCGCGGCAACAAAATAATTTTCTCTTCTTTAGTTATCCATTCGAAAAACCTTCCTAACTTTATCTCATAACGCCATGTGCACGCATCTACTTATTTTGTAAGACCTCTCCGTCATTGATGTCCAAGCGTTTGCAAAGCCGTCAGACAGCTTGACAGTGCCTGAAGTCGCCTACCAACCTGTGTTGGAAGGCTTGTCCGCTATATCACATCACTACTGGCAACATCATCAGACACAATCAAAAGCGTCATGTCCATGCACGGGAGCTTCCATCGCAGACCTCGACTTTAGATAGGTCGTATTCATTAACAATCTTACAAATAATACAAACATTTCCATCGAGTGAGCGATTTCGGTTAACGGTTATACGATATGACACGGCCCGAAAAAAAAAAAAAACTTCCCTGAAAACTATCAATTTATTCACTCTGCGAAAATTTCTACGAATACGATAATGCCCAGTTTCAAAGTTTGCATTTCTCCATGTATAATTCATTCAGTACAAATGCCTTGCTTAACACGAATAAATGAAGTCCCTACAATTGAAACAATCAAAAGAGATGTGTGAAAAATATCGCGCTTTATTTTCAAGTCATTTTCCCATCCTCTACAATTCACGACTTAAGTAAAAAAAAAATAAAAATAAAGGCAATAAAAGAGAATCTCGCTACACTATCAAAATGACAAAATAAACGATTACTTATGTACATTAATATTGGATCGCATACTGTACCTGTGTGCCGTAAATATTAAGTAAACAATAGCAAGATTTATTAATTTTCATATATCAAGATGACTCTTGAAATCATTATTGTATTATTATTCGTGTTTTAGGTTCTGCAAGCAACAGTATGGAACAGAATCGGAGTCTGTTATCGAAGCAGTACGTCGAAGACCGTAATTCTAAATTACATCATGTTTAATTAGTTCAAGTTTAGATTGGACTGATGGCAGACACAGAGCTTTCCTTCAAGAGCATTAATATAAAGAAGAGACACTGTCAAAAAAATGCTGAATCAGAATTAATTTCTTATGTATTTTATTGTTGTATGAATTTTTTATGTATTTCCTTGTTTTTTCGACCTTTTGTTTTTATTGTTTTTTCGATGAAATTTCTCGGGGACACTTTTGCGATCATAAATAGCATAAAATTAGTTAATTTCAATCAGTAAAAGTAAAAATAATCATACATTTATGAATTTGGGCTGAAAACACAATTTGTATTGAAAATGTACACAAAATCACGTTTTTGAGCGATTTTGGGGGTGACATGCAAGTACAAAATGTTACGTAACTTGGTAACCGCATACCCGGACGTCGCAAATTTGGTCTCAAAAGATGCGGGACATTCGAGAGAATAAAGTCACGACACGCCGTGGCAACTGCTTCGCGCGTCGCAGACATTTTGCGCGAAACGTCTAGGGGGGGCGGATTCCCCCCCCCCAGCCTTTTTAGGGTTAATGTGTCCCCATCCAGAGGTCACAATGTCACTGTGCTAATAGCCACTGTGCATCCATCCTGTGCCAGGTTTATTGGGAGACTGTAGAGAACACATAATGAAATGAATCTGTACTACTATACAGTGCGTCCCAGAAAAAAACAGAACCCTAAAACAAAGGCTTATTGTGCAGAAGCAATGGAACGTATGATTGTAGAAATAAGTTCACAATCAACTTTGACTTATGCTCTTTCAAATGATACATTTAGCAAACCTATTCACTCATGCATCTCTGAGTACCATGACTTTAAAAATTTAAAGTGAAAAACCATTTGTTACGCTCTTTGGCTTTGACACTGTGCACACCAGCTGTCCATCTCTTTCTTTTCATGGAGTGCACAGTGTCAAAGCCATAAAGCGTAACAAATGGTTATTCACTTTAAATTTTTAAAGTCATGGTACTCAGAGACACATGCATGAATAAGTGTGCTTAATGTATCTTTAGAAAGAGTATAAGTCAAAGTTTATTTTGAACTTATTTGTGCAATTATATGCTTCATTGCTTCCGCACAATAAGCCTCTGTTTCAGGTTCTGTTTTTCTGGGACGCACTGTATAGACAAGTCCTCAATATACACTTTAATTACATTTTTTTTTGTATTTTTTTTGTATTTCAAACAGCACCAGGACAAGTCCAAAATGTCGAGAACAGTCACATTCGTAACACATCTGTGACACTGACGTGGACTGCACCCACGTCACGATGTGGAGCCGATATTTATGTGATACTGTATGGTATTTCCTGGAGAAGAGCGTGTGCTACTACTGTGAGAAATATCAACTACCTCGAGCAAACAACATCCTCAACGACAGCCATTCTGACAGGATTACAGCCGTATATGGCTTACAACGTATCAGTTATAGCCAGGAATACGGCCGGCGACAGCAGACCGATATCAAGTTCTGTGTACACTCCTGAAGGGGGTAAAATGCAAATACATATTAATTTTGAGTTATTGATTTTTCAGATTGTTACTTACACCTACTGAACTATTGCGTTTTCAGTTTTTTTTTCTAAATGTGCATGCGTTTTACAGCTTGGCGTATAATTTATATGTTGTACCGTAATTTTGATTAATGTCTTGAAATGTTCGAACCAGTCTTTCCCGGTGTTTCCTTGCTAAAAAAATGAAAATATAAGATCAGATTTTTGTGATAAATCATATCAAGATATGTGTAACTCACAGAAGTAATGACAAGCATTTCAGGTGTAGCGTTCGAATTACCCCGCAGCACTATCTCCATTTTAGGCTACATCAAGAAATAGGTAAAGATGATATGATTATAAGATCATAATGTAGAAATAATTTTGATTAGGGTCATTATTTGGTCAAATTAAAATGGCAGGATAACACCTAATCATTTTGTAACGTCTTTCAGGATAAAATGAGTGCCAAAAGTTTTAGTACTGACAAAGTTTGATCGAATATGTGTACAAGAATGTGTAAGTTATGGGTGTGCAAGAAAGCTATCAAATAACCGGTTAGATCTTAACGGTAATCGTTCATATATTTCATTTCATTTCATCTATTTTTCCGCTTTTAGAAGAAGACATAAAATCATTACAATTCCGATTAAAACATACATAATTGTAATCAAATTTTAAATGACCCCATTAACATATAAAAAAAGAGAGTAATCTTAAAAGAAAAACATTTCGTGATTATTTTAGTCTTTGCACTTTTTATAAAATTATCTGCAGCTCCATCTGGTCCTCCTCTGAAGGTACGTGCAACTTATACCGGACGGCGTGACGTCAGGTTCGAGTGGCAAAAGCCCAATTGCAATGACCGGAATGGCCATATTTCCCACTACGACTATGTCTTGATGAATGCAGAAGGTTCACAGTTTCATAACGTACCCGAAACCATTTGGAGGTCTCAAGTGACTATAGGTGACCTTACGCCATATTCCAACTACAGGTTTAAAGTCAGGGCATGGAACAATGACTTTGCCGGAATTTATGGACCGATCGTGGCGGTAACAACGTTGGAAGACAGTAAGTGAATACATCCATCTGCCTCAAAAACTACTTACCATTAATACACATGCAGGATTGGTCACGAGTACACTCATCATAGGTCTATGTAAAATGTGTGATATACAACTTCATACTGTTCTCAACGGGTTAAAATCACTTAGATAATCATGATAAAAGGACCAAGACTACAAAGATGATGTTAAACCTTGAAGTCGTCGTAGTCAGGTCCAGGATAAAGTTGTTTAAAGGCGGACCACTCAGAGGGGCGAATAGGACACCCTGTCCTGAGACAGTAATCATTCTAAGTCGATTGAAATGATTAAAGCCCAGGTACAATTTTGGTACATAATCAAAAATAAATTTCCTCATAATTATTTATATAGATTTACCTATATTATACTTGAAAATTGCTTGTTTTCAAACTCTACCATTTTTGAGAAACCACATTTCCGACAGGCGATGTATATACCGCTACGTGCTCTCCGATAGCTGAAACGTCACAAAATGTCACCATTATAGGTTGGACGTTGTTTTCTGATGTTTGGGGTGACCGTAGATTGTTTTAAAAGATTGACGAAAAGTTGTCTGATTGACCAAAGTATACCCAGGTTTTAGGCGTACTGTTGGTGTTACAAACATTTGGCAATTGTATACCCACTTTACACAGAATGTCGTTGTTTTTCCATTTAACGCACTGAAGAAAGTGATGTCATCAAATTTGCTGTAAAACATGTTAGGATAATAGCCGCATCATGACTCAGTGCAAACAGACCCTGCACCGGGACCCACCATTCTGCATATTTTCTCAACCAGAGTGGCGTCACACTTTGCTTTTTGTGTTATATGCAATGCACATATCATCTTAGCGAGCTACACATCAGTGATGACTTTCTGGGTAGTAGTTCAATGTATGTTGATTTCCCAAATTTATGATTGCTTTTTCGACTTACATCACGAGGGATACATGTATGATAAAAAAATATCGTCCGCCTGTCTGATAAGGAATGCTGCTGCTGCTGATGTATTGATACAGTCCTCATAGAACCTTCGTAATTCTTTTGACTGAAGTTTTGTTTTCTTGCCACAGCCATTACAGCATCCGTCCACAACCTGGTGTTATCAATCCAATATGTTTTCCTTCACTCTGGCCTGGTCTTCCCTTCTATTTCGTCTTCTACTGTTTTCTGAAGTAGACTATCTGAATGCCGTTGCCAACAAATAATTTTCTCTTCTTTAGTTGAACCATCGAAACCTTCCTAACTTATCTCGATTTAACTGCATGGTGCACGCATCTACTTATTTTGTAAGGACCTCCTCCGCCCATTGATGTCAGAGTTTGCAAAGCCGGTCAGACTAGCTTGACAGTGTCCTGGAAGTCGCCTAACCCACCGTGGGGAAGGATTGTCCGGTATCACATCACGTACTGGGCAACATCATCAGACACAAGTCAAAGCGTCAGTGTCCCATGCACGGGAGCTTCATGCGCAGACCTCGACTTTAGATGGTCGTATGTCATAGACAACTTAGCAACTAATACCAACTATTCCATCGAGGTGAGGATTTCGGTTAACGGTTATACTAATATGACACGGCGAAAAAAAAAAACTAGCTCGAAGAACTACAATTTTGTTCACTCTTGCGGAAATTCTACGAAGACGATATGCCCAGTTTTCAAAGTTTGCATGTTCTCATGTATAATTCATTTCGAGTACAAATGCCTTGCTTAACACGAATAAATGGAAGTCCCTACAATGAGCAATCCAAAGAAGATGTGTGAACAAATATTCGCGCTGTTTATTTGTCAAGTCATTTTCACCATCCTCTACAATCACAGACTTAAGTAAAAAAAAAATAAAATAAAGGCAATAAAAGAGAATCCTCCTACACTATCAAATGACAAATAAAACGCTTACCTTATGTACCTTAAGTATGTGGAGCATACGTGCTACCATAGTGCTGCCGTAAAATATTAAAGTAAACAATAGGCAAGATTTTTAATTGTGTCATATATCAAGATGAACTGTTTGATAATCGATTATTGGTATTATGTTATTCGTTTGCTTTTAGGTGCAAGCAGAAACCAGTGTTGGAACAGGTAATCGGAGTGCTGTTATCGAAGGCAGTACGTCGGAAGACCGTAAGTTCGTAATTACATCATGTTAATTTAGTTCAGTTTAGATTGGGACTGAGATTGGCAGACACAGAGCGTTTTCCTCAAGAGCATTATATAAGGAAGAAGACAACATTACTTTATAAAGATTGCATATGCAATGCTCGCAGTTACAGCCAAAGCATGTTGCACATATAGTGAACGATGTCATTTAATGAAGGGGGGGGGGGATCTCAGCAGAAAGTCTGAATAAATAAAACGAAATATTACACGTTGTGTAATCTGAGACAGAATACTGGGAATGGGCGGAAAATTTTCACGACCAAAAATAATTTTTCACGGCCAAAAGAAAATTTCGCTGCTAAATCAACAGCTTAAAAGTCGCTCAGTGGGGGGAGGGGGGGGGACGCCTCGGCGGAAAACTTTTGCGACCAAAAAAAAAATTTCACGGCCAAATTTGAAAAAAAAAATAGGGCGTATTGCCCCTGGACGACGTATAATGCATGCTATACATCATGACATACACGACTTTTTCGGGGGTTGCTGCGCTTCCCCGCTTCCCAGGGCCGTGGAGATATGTTATAATTATTGGGGATTTCTTGATTTCGAGTTTAACTAAAACATTTTGTTTCAGGTGAAGTATCAACCACTGTTTTATACATTTTATATAGCTCGACGAATTGCCTATTTCAGTGATCGGCCTGTGTAATGGTGTAATAACTAAAACACATTTATAAAATCCTAACGTCTGATCTGATTTGTATTTATAGTTCCGAGCCGGCCTAAACGTCTTCAAATTTCAGACCGCACCGATGATTCTCTGTCGATCGAATGGGAAGGTCCAGTTCCTGCAAACGGTGTGATCAGAAATTTCAAGGTAGGGCCTAATAAAAACAATCATACCAGTAATTAGGATGATTGTACTATGTGAAATGAATCTGATTCATTTCTCCATCAGTATTGTAAGTTGTTCTTCCTGATAACGTTTTCAGCATAAACTCTTGAAACCCCTCAACCTTTAACATAGATGTTAAAAAAAACTGAATTAGGGGAAAAACAAATTCATGTTCATGATTTTCTTTTCATGGTTACCATAAATTAACAAAAATTGATAAATGTGCAGAAATGATATCATTTTAAGGACTTGCCACCACATTGAGCGTAAACTGAAAAAGAAATTGGAGAAGGGATTGCTAACAATGTGGGGCTCGTTGAGGACTCTTCGTCTTATTGTTTTTTAAGAGTTGTTATACAGTGCTTTTCAAGTTTCAAGATGGTTGGTTCTTCAACAATTCGTTCACTGCGATGATAGCACTGAGTTGAGTAAATTATATAAGATGACGTTTATTCATTCGTTAGAATGAATAATGAATTGTTGTTAGAACTACAAGTTCTAACAGCAATTTGATCTGCCGTGATTCCCACATTCTGACTTGCAGTGGATGTATATTTACAGCTTATTTACGTCCCACATTTACCCTTCTTTGTGTGTTCCCCGTTGCACACTAGATTTGAAATGTTATTTATAAAAAAAAAACCCTTTCTATATCTAATATCTAATCTTTTATTCAGCTGGATAAAATGCTAATGTAACATGTCGGAAGTGTTGTCGCTCCTCGCCTATATTAAATGTTAATTTAGCAATTGTGTTTTTAGATTGAATTGGTATTGTGCATCACTTTCATTTGAAAACCTTCCCGTCATCTCCTACTGTTTATGTTACAGGTAGCTTACAGAGTAAAGAAAAAACCCTACGACAGCGACTTCTCTTTCCGATCAGATGCTGAATACACTGAGATACCCTTAGGTAGCAACTCGTATGATCACGTGCTGACCGACTTGTTACCTGCCACTTTGTACGAGATATTTGTGGTGGCGTCGACAAGCGCTGGTTTTGGTGACGAGAGCAGACACATCAAAGAATATACATATCCTCCTCGAAGTGAGTATTATTCGATCCTCATAGTAGCATGATATATACAATAATTAGTTAAGGCGCAGTCGATGCGTGTGCCTATATGCCTGCGTACTCCTGCATTTTTTTTTACCCAGGATATTGTACTTAAATTTCAGTGCCTCATACTTGTTGGTAACTGACAAAATTGTGACCTATAATCTTGAGATCCATCAATTTTGCCTAGCATGTAAGCGACTCGATATCCCGCTTTCAAGTAAGACTTCACGGTAACACGGTAAAGGTTCTTGAGTACAAGCATGGTCTTCTTTCATCTACTTGACCATGCATGTCGTTTCGTCACATTCATGAGATGCCAATACGATCAAAAACTTCAATTTCAACCACAGATTTGACCCAATGACAAGTTGCTGAACTCTTATAAGCAGTACTGTACTTATACCTTGGTCATAATCCAAATACATTAACTTTTTGCCTTTCATTCTCATTTTTATGTATTCATATTCCATCATGGTGTATTCTTGAGTTTTGTTGAAATGTAATAAGTGGTTCCTAAATTATAAAGGTGGTTAAGATTCCGAGCTAGAAGAAGAGAGATTATACTAGCGTATTTCATTAAAGTATGAAATAACATATGTGGCGATCTCAAGTTTGATTCACCGTGAGAAACAAAAATTGTGTATTCTGTGAAGAGTACTTAGCTGACACGAGAAATATGTATAGAGAAATTCTCAGCAGCATAGTCTTATTTAAATCAACTATAATTACAGTCTCGCGCGACTGAGCCACTAGAGCGAGAAGCGGAGAGCGCAGACCAAGACCCCAACGAAATATAGTTCAGCACATTGAGAAGATTTAATACATTCGTCCAATAAGGAGTTAAAAGATTTAAATAGTTAGGAAATAACAAGGATACA